>LGUA01000451.1:0-17068 GCA_001660665.1 Emergomyces africanus | reverse complement strand
AAGGCTTGTATAGTTGACGCACTGAGAGAGGCATATAGACGGTAGCGACAGATGTAGGTTGGTTTGAGATGGTTACAGTGTAGCTGGATCACTGCGGGGTGAGCTACGTATGCCGAAAACTGAAAATGTATTGTGGATCGTGGTTCAATGCCAGATATGATATCTACCCATGTAATTCTATGCTGCTCAATGTGGAGAAACAAAAATGGATGCGGATAATATGCATTGCATCGCGGGAAAAAAAAAGAATGCAAAGAGCGAAAACAAGCCCCCCAAAACGGAAAAAGAAAAAGAAAAAGAAAAAAAAGGTGCTCTCCATATCGCACATGTGCCAGTTCATGTAGTCGTAACCTTTACATTAAAAAGAAAGAAAAAAATTATACCCACAAGCCGTAATTATTCCGCTAGTTATCATCGTTGAAAACTCATTAAGGTATGTATCTCATTCTTATGTCCTCATGATTCATGATAGCTCCATGCCGTAATCCTCGTCTCCATCACCCTCCCCCTCCCTCCACCTCCCCTGAAAATTCCCAGGTGGGTGTGTTGGGGTTGAATAACGAATTTTGATGGCATCGTGCTAAACGATAAATAACGGTGAGACATGCTTATCACGCGGATTAAAGGCCTGGGTTGGCTATATAAATAGCAAATAGCTCCCCACGGCACATCGGAACGTATTGGAACAGTGTAGTAGGAGTACTGCATACATAAAATAACATTATGTCGGGAGTAATTATATAGGTTTACTATCTTCTTCATCTAGTAGACAACGAAATAAATAACCTCGCTCTTCTGCTCATTGTTCATGCAGACGAGAGAAATTGTTCCAGCCTCAAAACCGTTGGAGATTATAGGTTTCAGAAACTCTTTTGCTTCATCCGTAGTTAGTCTCAAATCCATTGCTGGGTATCTTTATCGAATCCGATGACATCAAGTTCAATATTCAGGCTTTTGAGCATCATGTCCATCGTAAAACTCTGGGGAGAAAAAGTCAGTCGGAGAAGGCAAAATAAATAAATAAAAAGCAAAAAAGAAAGAAAGAGAGTGGAAAAACGGCGAAAAAAAATCACACAAGCGAAAAAGAACAAGCAAACCTCATCCTCATCCACTTCCCCATCTTTGCCTTTGTCTCCATCCTTGCTATCGATCACGCCCTCCAACCCCTCGATCTCCCCTTCCATCCCTGCCTTCCGCCTGCCAACCTTATCCTCCTCCTCACTTCCAGACTGATCCTCAACACCACGCTCATCATAATCCCACCTCGCCCTGCTCTCCTGTGCCTTTTTTGCACTGTCCCTCCACCCCTTAACACCACCCATCCTCTGCACCCTCTCCTCAGCGCCAATAAACAGTTCCTCCGCCGCCGTCCGACTAGCTGCCTTCCACTTGGCAATCAACCGTTCAAGCTCCACATCCTGACCTGACTGCTCGACTTTTAGCGCGTGGACGACGGTATCAAGTTCCATGCGCAGGTTTGCCAGGCGTGTGGTTAAGGCGGAGTGTTCTTTTTGAAGAGTGATGAGCTCTGAGGGTGCCCTAGGTGACGGTACCGATGACAACTTGGTAGCAGCGGTGGTCGGTGGCGGGGTGGTAATGTTTATTGTAGGCCCTTTTATGACTGCGGACGTGGTGTGTGAGGTGTTGATCTTGCTGGGGATCGGTGAGCTGCTAGTGGAGATGGTCATATTATTACTATTTGAAGTATTGTCATTAATTGGGGCCTCTGATTTCGACACTCTGTCTGATTGCTCGTTGTAGTTTTCTGCAGATGTTTGTTGGACTTGTTTGCGGAGCGGGGATTTGAATGGCTTGGAAAGCGTGGACGTCGCTTGCGCAATTCGACGACGTTTGGCAGCTTGATACTCCATATCTCTAGGTTTGCTACCGGGCAACCGCCCAATCCTTAATAAATACTGATTGTAACAGTGCCGGTAAGTTTTGAGGCTCTAGGGTCTATACGACGAACGTTGTTGCGTCATAGGCGTAGCAATTCGAGAGCATTGCTAGGTTCTGAAACGCTGAATTGAATCCAGAGCAAAGGTTGACCCGGAGCTCCGATAAGATCCTTGGAGCTTCCACATCACGAAACCACGTGAGATTGATGACATCAGTCTGTATTCTAGATAAAAGTACAGAATAAATATAATAGTAGTAGTTAAAAACAATAAAATGAACCGTTCCACATAAATCAATTACATGCACCATCTAAATACAAAGGAGAACAGCTATTTCGTTTAATTCCTTCAACTAATGACCAACACCTCCAGCAACCCAAGCCGCGAAGTCGGGATCTCCAGGTCGAGGGAAAAATCCTCTATCCTCTTGTCCCTGTGCCCCAGCAGCAGCGTCACCAGGGCCTGCTGGATTATTAGCGGGCCGCTCTGCTCCATTTCCATTTCCATTTCCAGCCCCGGCCCCACCAGCTCCAGCATTGCCGTTCCCATGGTCCATGCCTCGTAGCCCTCTTCGCTGCCGCACATACACGAGAACAATCAAAGCTGCGGCCAGGGCGAGGATCACAAGGCTATCCAAAATATCATCATCAATATCGAGGTCGAGCTCGTCATAGTAGGTATTGTCTTTGTTACGGCTGGCAGTCTCTCCCCTACTATCTGCAGCAGCGTCATCCTGGGAGAGGATATTATCTGCATCATCAGAATCAGATTTGTGTTTCGACTTGCGTTGACTGAGACCTTCATCTTCCGCTTGATCGTAAGAGTTGAATGCTTTAATCCATTCCTTCAATGATCGGTAGGGTTTTGCGTCTAGAAGATGAAGCAAGTATTTTCCGTCAGCGTGAGATGGAAACGGAAAAAGACGAAAAGAGGCGGTTTAGACTATGGCGAAATAATTCGACCAAGGTCTCTCTACCTGGATAGAATAATCGAGGGATGTGAAAAAGTAGTAAACTACAACTCACCTGGTTCTGGTCGGATGGGATTAGCCTTCCCATGTGTAATTCGACTCCAGAAACTCCTTATCCGTAACTTGATTAGGCTAAGCTTGACGGGCAAATAAGCTTCCTCGTTCGTTTCAAGGGCAAGATCATAGAATCTTTTCGCCAGATGGAAATCCTGCTCAGTGGCATAGCCGTTTTCGTGCATCCAGCCCAGATTCCAAAACGCCTGTGCACTGCGATAACCCTCCGCAGCTGAATGGTAGCAGGTCAAGGCTTTTTCTAGGTCAGGTGGCGCGCCTTGGCCATGGAAATAGTAATCGCCCATCTTCACAAGGGAATCAGTATTTGCTTGCCTTGCAGATCGAGTCCAGTATATAAGCGCTAAAGCGGCATTTCGGAGTAAAGATGGCCGGCGATTCCGGGACCGGGGTAAGATAGAATCGAGCGGGAGCACTGATCGCTGTTGATCCAGCAAGTACGCCACGTTTGTCTGAGCGGTCTCGTAGCCTTGTTCTGCTGCCATCATTGAAGCAATTAATGCAGTTTCCTTATCGCCATTTTCATATGCTGTATTAGCCTCTTGGAACGACGAATGTATAACTTCAGCCTCTTCAGCCACCATTTTGTAGTAGACGGTCGCCATTCCACAGTGACGTTCTTTTCCTATCCCTTGATCCGCGATTTCCGCAAGATAGTAGAACGCTTCGATCCAACGATATCGCGCGGCTAGCTCAAAGTATCGAGTTGCAGTGGCTACATCTCCTTGATCAAGGAATAGGGCACCAAGCCTAGTTTCGGAAGCCGGAAAGTCTTGCTCCGCTGCCGCCTTGAAATAAGAAGCAGCTTTCAAAACGTCTTGGGGTACGCCATGTCCATTCAGGTACATTAAACCTATGTAATGCTGACACATCGGATCTCCAAGCGCCCTTCCTCGCTGGAACCAAGTCATTGCCTTCGGGAAACTTTGTTCAATCCCTTCTCCACGCAAGAACATAAGTCCAATATGTGCCGCCGCTTTAGCCGCGGTCTTTTCGATCCCTGCAGGAGGGCTGGAAATAATTTTGCCGTCATTTGTCCAGTATTTCTTCGCTACCAAACCAAAATATCTCATAGCTTTCCTCTCATTTCTCTTCAGGTTTCTTGAACCGTCGTAATACATTTTCCCTAAGGTGAATGTCGCTTTCACATCTCCTTTCTTAGATAAGAGATCCAAATACTCCAACACATCTTCCAGGATTGAGTCGGAATTTGTATGATGGCCATCTTTATTCGCATTTGCACCAGAGCTTGAGGCGCTTGCACCCTCTCCATACACACCACCTTCGTCATCGGCCCATCGATATGACTCTTTGGTAAGAATTTGACCGCCGGGTGGGCCTGACCTATAGTAGGCCATTGCCTGGTCGGCTACCTGCTTGTAGTAGAAGACCGCTTGGTCACAATTGCGGGGTGCTCCAATACCAAGATACCGGCGAAACGCCACAGTCATTTGAGATCTTATGTCCCCTCCCATAGCCGCAAATGTATGATATAACAACGCCTGGCCCTGATGTCGCTCAACCGCCCCTCCTATCCCAGTCGCATACATGAACCCAACCATGTACTGCGCGGTGCTATTGCCTTCCAACGTAGCGAGTGATTTATACAACTCGAAGGCCCGGGAATAGTTCCGTGGATGTGTAAAATTCCCGTAAAAGTTCATTTCCGCTAGAAGAAATATTGCGTCAGGGTTGTTTTGGCTTGCGGCATCTTGAAGCAACGATACCGCCTGCTTCAGCGGAGGGGATAGTTTATCCGTCGGTTGTGTGTTTATGCCATTGGATGGGTGGTTCATGAATAATAAATAAAAGGCCTCTCTCGCGTAGTATATCGCATATCCAAGGAAACCCGAAGGCCGGTCACGCTTTTTGGCTGGGACTTTCAGAGTGCGGAGAATGTCTCGTGCTGCATCAACAGCTGGCTGGCCTAAGATAAAACAAAAAGATGTCATTAACCTGTTCAGTGTCTCCTATATTCTCCTATATTCTGCCAGGCCGAAATGTTAAACACTCACCACTGGCCTCCGCGGTTCTCTCCCTTCGCCCAGCTGGCAGCCCAATCCCATCTGGAAGCGTGGTTTCGGACGAGGGAGATGTGCTACTAATATCTGTAGTCGCTGAGGTTTCATCACTTTTATCCCGGGCCTGTATTGCCAAAACCTGTAGTAATACTAAGAAAAGTCATATCAGTATCACAATATTCTTTGTGACAAAAAAGAAAAAGAGAAAAGGTGGGCTAACACAGAGCTATTGGCAATATATGCCACCTCCAGGGTCGCTCCATCATGCCTGCAGTCATGAAGCGGTGATTTTAAGAATGCGTATCATTGCGACTCATGCCGTGGAAGAAATTAAAATCAACAGTAGCAATAGAAAGTTCCAGAGCGCATTCCAAAGTCGTTAGTATTTAGTAGTAAGTTGCGATATTTAATCTGCTGATGTAGATGTAGACAGCTTGCCCAGAGTTATTTTTCTGGCCACATCAATAAGTTTAGATGGGGGCGCTGGCCGGAGCTTTTTATTCGCCGAGCTCGCTCAGTCAGCCCCAAAAACTCAAAACAGCTTACAGGGTACTACGGAGCACTCCGTACCTCGTCTCCAATCCCCTTCATTTCACAATGGCAAGCAAGTTCTCTCTCTAAGTCTAGCAATATTGCTCTTTCTGAAGCTCTCAAAAGCAGTTGATCTATGGACTAACGGCGTGTCGAGCTCAAATCTAATTTATTTCATACAGAATCATCCTTGGAAGAAAAATAATGCTCAGTTTAACTCGGTACTAAATACTAGTAGTATTTGAACTATAGTATAGAAGTAAAGTAATCTGTGGCATCTCTTAAACAATTCAGGGGCAATATCGACGGTAGACGGAGAAATTTTAAACTTGCGCAATTCTTGCTCCGTGCAAACACTTGAAGAGTGTCGTTGGAATTCCTTATGAAAGTTCCGTGCCTACTATTAATGAGGGTGTGGATGGCGCAGTGATAGGCGCTGCCTAAATAACTATGAAATGAGGAACTTGGTATCGGGCCGCCACTACCAAACGTTAAAGGCAGTGAGTTCGAATCTCGCCCTCTTCACAGAATATTATCATATTTTGAAGGACTTGAGGATATTCTTAACTCATTTTCTATTGATAGCTCTCTCTGGAGAGTGAATCAATGTTCAACACTACTATTCAAATATAGAGACTTGATGTGAGAGATATGAATGAATTGTGATTCTTACATGTCCAGAGCTATTATAAATAGAGCCTCATAGTCTTCCATCATTGATAGTTAAGAGGGAGGAAATATGGTCATTATAAAGAATTTTTTTTTTTTTTGGATAGGTAGACAGTATGTATATAAGTGCTCTGTGGCGATGGCTTCCTCTTGCTCTCCAGCTTTTACAACTCATATCAGAATTGCCATTGCAACATCCAAGTGTTCAAGATGTCGCGATCAATTGGTTTAAGTAGTTGCATCGTCGTACTTGCCGCCTGTGTTCTTTGAGTGTCTAGCACCACGCGTCCCCCAGAGTGTTCGGCCTCTCCGGTAAAAGCACCGCGAAAGAAGTCAAGAATCTTCAGTGCAGGCTTATCCTGAAGGTCGGTTTGGTTTGGGCTGGTGGTAGTGTCCAAGGTAGCAATCCACTTTTGCGGGTCAACGATCTCGACAGGGAAATGTTTCTTGATAGCTGGGATCAAGGATTCCCAGGTGGCGGGACTCGGGTTAACGAGGTGGAAGGCAGCGCAGCGGATTTCCTCTTCTGTTTTTCTTCTTGACCGGAGGATATCGATGATTACCTGGGCGATGGTGTCCTATTTAACCAAATTCAGCAAGTGTAGGAAAGGAGGGAGCCATCTGTTACTAAAAGAATAATTCTAGGTGGGATGACGGGCAGGATGGGGATTTCATGAAACGCACCACAGGAATCCAGTCCACTGTTATGGCTCCAAGCGATGATGGAAGCTGTTTTATAGTTTTCGATGTTGCTACCAGGGATGGAAACCATTCCTGCTTGTTCCACATACCTTTTTCTGTTGTGGGGCCGCCGATCTGACCAACCCGATGAACGGTGGTTGGAATGCCGCAATAGGAAGAAGCAAAGGCACAAATTCGTTCTCCAACATGTTTGGATTCTCCATATCCGGTACGCATCACGACGTCGATTTCTTCAAATATCTCTTCCGGAACAAGTTGGCCACGTTTGGTGGTATCCCACCCCTCAACAGTCGAAATCGAGGATATAAAATGAATATGGGCACGATTGGTGCTGGCGATGCTAAAGTCGACGAGTCGACGAACTCCTTCGAGGTGAGGTTGTTCGAATGCTTCCACTTGATGGTTGAAATTTACCTTCCAAGCATTGTGAATTATTGTATCGACAGATTGAAGAAGCCGACCATAGACGCTACTAGCAAGGCCCAGGTGCTCATCTCCAAATTTTGCGTGGAGAAATTCTACCCTTGAGGGGAAATCGTTAAAAGATGACAAGTTTTTCTCCTGGAAACTCTGGGTCTGTCTGGCGGCTGCATCTTCTGATCTGTTCAAACAGTAGACCTTGGTAACCGAACGATCGAGAAGGAGTTCGTGAAGCAAGTAGCTACCAAGCGATCCGGTCGAACCTGTGAGAATGACGGAATGCTTCTCGACTAGCCCAGCGGTGTATTTCTCTACCAGTGCCATAAGCCTGGCGGCACGTGCGTTATCATCCTCCACCCCGGTTCCCGCGCCAATTGCCTCGTTCTTCCCCTGCATGAGGTCGTACATGTAATGTGAAAGGGCGGACACAGAAGGGTGGGAATATATTTGCCTGCTAGAAAATGCGTCCTTACTCAACTCTGGGCGAGTAGCTCGGATTGCACCCTCTAAAGCCTGACCAAGCTGTAGTGACTGGAGCGAATCAAGCCCCAAAGAGAATATATCACTATGATCACCAATCTCCTGCGACGGAAGGAGATTTGAGACTATCCCTTTCACGTGCACGACGATTTCCTGTGCGGTCGCATCTTGGGGGATATTAATAACGGTTTCAGTATCGGACTTGGAATACAACGCGTGGATTTCATCGTTATAATCTGCCATGACGATCCGTCGTTGAATAGTACCTTTCGGGGTGGTTTTGAAAGGCTTTGAAGGCGACGAGAGGCCAATTTTTGATTTCATCAGACGAGCGTGACCTGGAGCATCCTCGTTCGCTTTTTGTACCGTTGGCCAAATTTCTTCGATGAATTTGCTCTCATCTCCTTTCCAATTGTTCCAATCTAACTCACAGAGAAGAGATGCTTGGAACCTCCCTTCTCCTATAACAACAGCCTTTGAGACCAAAGGGTGACCCTGTATAATCATTTCCATTGATGTCGGATTGAATTTTTCTCCGTTACTAAGAACAATAACATCATCCCCACGGCCAACGTATTTCCATAACCCTGGCTTCCGTGCATGGGGAGTGAAAAGGTCACCGGTGCGATATTCCTGGATATTTGGATATGTGTGAAAAATGCCGTGGAAGTCCCGAGTTTCTTGTTTGGGAATAACCAACTCGAAGGTACCATCTCTCTGGGCTTGCATATCAACCATGTAGAAAGGATTCCAGTCGAAATATCCCCAATCTTCGCGCTCTCCCGCCTTCAGAGATGCAATAAGGCCACATTCGCTCGACCCAAGCACAGTCTGCACGTGAGTTAATTTGCAGAGTTTGTCCCCAATGTCAGGTGAAAGCGGCGCTCCTCCGAAAGCGATGAAATGAAATTTGCTTAAAGTTTCTCGACCTAGCTGAGAGGCATAAAGTTCTTCTATGGCCGAAGGGGGAAGACTCGCTGAGGTTGCCTCTGTTTCACGCACCACCGTAGCTAATAATTCGGCCGTCATCGGCTTCTCTGGGCTTAATACGAACGGCGTCTCGCTGGAAATTGAAGCAATCAAAGTAAGTAAGCCCATGAAGTGGAAGAAGGGGCTCATTACAAAAACTAGTTTTCCTTTTTCACAAACACTGAAAAGGCTGCTAGCTCGTCCAGGCGGCGTGGGCAGAGACTGGATACTCTTCTGTGCGGCGACATATCCATGGGTAAGCGGAACCGGTTTTGGCAGACCTATGTTGATGTTACCAGTGAAAATTGCTAGATAGCCATGAGTTGTGCAATTCTCTAACATACCAGTAGTTCCGGAACTATGGATTATGGCTGCAACTCTATCCTCTGCCCCTTCAGGGCCCTGCTTCTTCGCCGCGTACGGCGAGACCTCCTCGTTGTTGAAAACGACCCAGAGCTCTGGAACAGTCCACGCCTGGATATTATAATCTGCGGTACGAAGTTCATTGACTTGCCTCTCGCGTTCCATAGTATAGACGAACTTCGAACATCCACTCTGTTCGAGAACATGGCGTGACGCCTCCAGTGAATTTCGGGGGGAGAGAAGCAACGGCTGAAAGGTTTGCCCCTATTTGTTAGAGCAGTTTCCGTCAAAATACATGCATTTGGGGAATGCGCTTACAATGTGCCCGACTTTGGTGCAGGCAAGGATAAACGCGGCATAGCGTATATCGTTGGCTCCCATATAAGCCAGCGTCTCACATTTTGAACTGGGAGCCACATGTGCCTCAATCCACCGAGACAAGTAATCCGTTGCGCCAGACAAGTCTTTCATTGTAACTTCGCGCCATCCCTGGGAAACGTCAGACGAAACAGGATGGATGCAAAATAGTTGATCCGGATTGTGTTCCTTGAGATGATCAACATCCGCCGATAGGGTGCGTATTTCACTCTTGGGGTATCCCATTGTGTAGTCAGCTTCGGGAGCAATTAAATGTCCAGTGTTCCTTTCAGAGTATTCGAGTAAAACAATACCTTGTAGAATTGATTACTCCAGCTGCCTCGTGTGGGGAAGACTGCAGATATATAGGTAGCACACCTCAAACAAACTTCGCCCAGTGAAGCATTTCATGTGAAGCTCCTGCATGTAGCTGCTGGGTGTCACTTGCAATCATAGAATATATTCGGTCCAGAAATCACCATCTGACACATAATGATGTAGTGCCAATAAACAAATTTGACAAACAAGTAAACAAGTATTGCATACTATTGCTGCCACTTTTTCAAATTTGAGATTGGAAGATCCATGCAGCCCATTTATTAGTTATCCTGTCACCCAACCAGGCGCTCACTGATAATCACCATCACTTGGGCACTTTAGTTGGGTTCGCAATGTCTCATCATTGAGGAACCACTCCTCAATGTGATATACAGTACTCCGTATATGTAGGACACTGTGAGTTCCCGAATGACCCTGGAGCAAACGTAGCTCGAATATAAAGTTATAATGTTGTTCTAATCCATGTTTGACCCGAGGCATTGAGGACTTTTGTCAAACTCTTCAGCTTCTTTCTTCCATTGTATACACATTTAGTCATGCTCAACAAACGGCAGCTGCTTTGCTTAAACTTTATCAAATAAAAGTCAAAGCCTAGATTACTACAGTTTGTAGCAACAAGGGTAGGGAGTAGTGATTCAAAAACGATCCACGGGTAAAGTGATCTGTAACAGGTTGTGCACATAAATGGATATTTAGTGCTTGCTCTTAAAAACTTTTGAATGGTTCTCAGGCGGGTGCATTGGCTTTGTTGGCATTGGTAATGTAAGGCCTCATAATATCTAGTCAAACCTACTAGATGTGATGGATTGCTGTAGACCCGGCGGTGATTGAATACCTCGTTGCAAATCTGATCGTCGCCTCTCATGCTTTGAAGATCGCTGGTGCGAACCTTACAGTACAGTACAGGAACTCCGTACAGTAAGTACTACATCCTCCGTACTACCATACAAACTCTGGCACTGAGGCACTTCTGCGCTAGGCTCATTCTGAGAGCGTATACTCCGTAGTATTAGATACAATACGGATTAGACAATCTTAGCATTTTCTCATCTCCAAGATTCCAAATTTGCAGCTGGCCTCACGGAGCTTCAGCTAAAAAAGACTGCCACAGATTCTGTTTCGCACACTGTTACAGTACCAATACGATGCTGCGTAAACTTTGGGTGCTGGGAGAAAAGTTTCGCCGCTCCCGCCCAACCTCGCTCGCTGGGCAGATAAATTCTTCCTGTAGGGGGGGGAGCCGGTTGGTCAAAAATTAGGCTCTTAACCCATTGACAAACAGAACAGAGCCTTCGGGAAATGGAACCAGATAGCCATGCGACCGTGTCGAGTGGTCGCGCGCAGATATCATCCGGCGGGGATGTTCGCAAAACGGACAGCCTTCCCCGGGTTGAGGCTTTTGAAGAATCGCCAGCAAAAAGGTTAAAATTAGATGATTCCCAAACAGTAGCAGCGACGAGCAAGGTTGAAAGGAAGAAAGGCGTTGCGCCGGTAAAAAAGGAGTGAGCATTCTTGCGCTTTTGCTTCAACTACCAATCAACAGAATCACATTTAATACGGAAATCTACACAATACAGTTATTTGCTAACAAAGATTGACAAGGTACCTCATCGAGATATCTCAGGGCACAGTTCAAGCTTCTCCGAGAACTATTCCCGATGACGAAGCTGCGGAGGCCGCGAAACACCATGAACAAGAGGGCAACCACGGCAAGCAACGGGGAAAACGGGAGAAGAAAGGTGGACAGAATACTAATCGCAAATTTGGGCGCTCTCAAGATGAGAAGCAGCTTTGCCAAACTGTTGCCTATCATTCCGAATTTTCACCCAGCCCTTGCTCCTTTGGCAAATCCTGCAAGTTCGAACACGATATCCGCAAATACTTGAAGGAATACAAAAGGGCAGACTTGGATACCTTTGGTGGCGTTTGCCCCGTATGGGAAGCTATGGGAAGATGTCCTGCTGGCTGGAAGTGCCGATTCGTTGGGTCACATATGACTGAGAGGGAAACGGCGGATGGGAGAAAAGAGTTAGTGTTGGTTGAAAATCTGTCTCGCATGAAAAGCCCTACCTCAGTGAATGGAATCGGAACCGATGGAGCAGTTAATATCGTGTCTACGGATGCCAAACTTGCTTTGGCTAAAAAGAGATACCAAACTCCAAAGGCTGATTCCTACACAGCTTGGATCGAAACGGTCTCCAAAGAAGTTGAGAAAAACCTCCATGGGCGAAACCCAGACGAATCTGCCCCTCTCCCTGAAACGACTGGTGGCCAGGCAGTTTCTAATACGAAAGATGAAAAGGACGATAATAGGGCACAATATACAGAACCTCCATTTCTGCCCTCTGAAAAGAGACGGCTGTATTTTGGCCCGGAAACCCCTGTCCTGGCTCCGCTTACGACCCAAGGAAATTTACCCTTCAGGCGTCTCTGTGTTGATCTTGGTGCCCAACTTACCTATTCAGAAATGGCCATGAGCATGAGCTTGGTGCAAGGCTCGAAGTCTGAGTGGGCGCTGATGAAGGCGCATGAGTCTGAGGTATTACCTCCGACGATCAAACCGAACCAGTCCGTCGTGAAGGACTACGACAACTCTCGTGATCTAAAATTCGGCGCTCAAATTACCGGAAACAAACCGTGGGTGGCACTCAAAGCTACTGAGGCCCTAACTGCACTATGCCCACAACTACGGGTCATCGACATGAACTGTGGGTGCCCAATCGATATGGTTTTCAGAGAGGGCTCCGGATCTGCGCTACTTGACCACGCGTCGAAACTGGAAAAAATGCTTCGGGGAATGAACGCTGTATCTGGCGAGATCCCAATCAGTGCGAAGATCCGAATGGGTACCAAGGATTCAAACCCTACAGCTACCAAACTGATTGAGAGGTTAATCCTGGGTGGTGTTGAATCTCACGAAATCGGTAGGGGTCCTGCTGGCGTTGCGGCGATCACTCTGCACGGTCGTAGTCGTCAGCAGCGATATTCGCGCCAGGCCGACTGGGGGTATATCTCCCAGTGTGCAGCATTGGTTAAACGACTTAACGAACAAACTGATACTGTAACTGATACCGTTAGAGAAGCCGATGCGCGATATCAATCTTCCGTGGGCAAGGTGTTCTTCCTCGGAAACGGCGACTGTTACTCCCACGAAGATTACTTCACCGGGATTCAGAACTCAGGCGTCGATACTGTCATGGTTGCCCGTGGGGCCTTGATAAAACCATGGATTTTCGAGGAAATTGAAAAGGGCCAATACCTGGACAAGTCCGCTACTGAGAGATTGGCGCTCGTGGAGAAGTTCGCAAAATATGGACTTGAGGCGTGGGGTTCCGATGAATATGGTATTGGCAATACGCGCCGCTTTTTACTTGAATACTTGAGCTTTACACATCGGTATATTCCGGTTGGTATATTAGAGTACCTTCCCCCGAGCCTCCAGGACCGCCCACCCGCCTGGAAAGGCCGTAATGAATTGGAGACGCTTCTTGGAAGTGATAATTACAAAGATTGGATTAAGATTTCGTAAGTCATGTTTTCCTTCAGGCTTTTGGAAAATTGATCATTTACTTACTCATTCCACCTGCCATCTACAGAGAAATGTTCTTGGGACCAGCTCATAAAGATTTCAAATTCGAACCGAAACATAAGTCGAATAGCTATGAGCTTGTTGCAGAGGGTTGATTTGGGGTTAGATATGGAAAACAGCTTGATTGGATGAAGCTTCGTTTTTACGGTTTTGTATAACTTCCATGTACTGGCATACTATAAAGTAGAATATTTCCGGTGCAAAATTATGTACATATAAAAACTCCGGCCACGTTTCCTATTCAAAAATAGAAATAGAAATAGAATCAAAATGCCATGAATAAAAGCATATGTGTTCGCTTTGCGTAACTTGGCTGCCTGTTTGATTTGGAGCGAGCTACGGCAGAGTAGGATAGGGCAAGCAAAGTCACATGGAGCTAGCTGTCCAGAAAGTGTCAACAAAAAGCCAATCAGCCTTTGATGACGTCTGTTTTTCCCCCAAGCTTGTTTTTGCTGCAAATTCTCCCAACTGCTCCGTTTCGGCCACGCTCACGAAACACCAACAACAAACATAGACTAAAGGGAGCCCTTAATCCTTTATTCTGCCTTGAGTCTGTTTTGGACCCTTGTTTGTAAGGACCAGTTTTGTCTTGTACCCCCTTTTTAAACCCTCGTATATTGTGTTTTGGTGGAGGAAACTGACAAAGCAGCAACAAGGAGAGACAGATATTTGTCTGCAAAACGAGCCACTGTTATAGAATCCGTATGCTGCCTATCGAAGAATCGCAAAAATGACTCTTTATTACAGCCTTGTACGTATTTCCTCGCCGCGTTCAATCCATTCGTTGTGGTGTCCGTTCTGGTTCAGAAGCGCCCATGGTGGAAGATCTGTGCAGCTGGGAGCAGCTGTCAAGTTATAAATTTACAGCTAAGTGTTGATATATGTTTTGGCTTTTTGTTATAGGTTTTCCTTCTCCTGGTGGTTGAGATGGTTATTTTCGTGGGCCTCATCATCCCACTTCCATTCAAAGTGAAAAGGAAGCTCTTTACTTTTATCTCTGAAAGCCCAGTCATAGCTAAGCTTCAGTATGGCATGAAGGTACGTTTTTTTCTTATTTTTTTTTTATTCTTCTAATCTCCACTCCCAATTCTTTTGCTTCGAAGGGAACATTAGGAATTGACATACGTGGGTGTTTTTACAAGATTACCTTCATCTTCATCCTTATCCTTTTCATCGACAGTGTTAACAGAGTCTACCGAGTTCAACTTGAGTTATCCTCCTACTCCAAGGAAATGGGTGGACCTGGGTATGTACCAATATTTCCTCCATCAAAATTCATGCACTCTTCCAGCCTACCTCACCCAGGTTCCACAGCGAGAATCTCTGGCTAATCACTCTATCTTCTCCCCAAGTCGTAGAACTGCTGCCCTTGGCTCCGAGCGCATGGAGGTCCAGGCACGCAAATTTTACTCCCAGCGCAATATGTACCTCTGCGGGTTTACCCTCTTCCTCTCTCTTATACTCAATCGCACCTACACCATGATCCTCGAAGTGCTTCGTCTGGAGGACAGGGTCAAACAGCTTCAAGGTGACAAAAGTGCTGGGGGCAAGGAGTCGATCAAATTGGCTGAGGCGGGTGATGCGGGTGAGATCGGCCGCCTGCGCAAGGATCTCGAGGCTCGCGAGAAGGATATCGTTGCGCTGAAGCAACAAGCTAAGGGTTTGTCGAGGGAATATGAAAAGCTGAGTGATGAGGTTTCGAGTCAGAACCCTGATTTGACCCCCAAGAAGGACCGGTAGATGTGGAAAAATTGCCGAAATTTCGAATTGTTTTGGAAAATTGAGTGGGTAACATGGATTGGTTTCGAGGGGCAAGGGTCTTTCACGAAGAATTATAGGGCCTTAAGCTGTCTCACAACAATTGCGCCATTTAATGAGCGTAAAAAGCACAGGTTACCGATAGAACTGGGGGATGTGGTTTTTGACAAACAAGGAGGAGAAGTATACCAGGCTAGGTTTCGATTTTCTGGGGAATATTATTGGCGGCTCTTAGTTGTGCGACCTTGTGCATTATTCCTAATTTCCATTCTTGGGGATGTACTATGTGGAATCGAGTGGCAGAAGCATCATTTTGAATTTTTCCTTCTCACCAAAATTATGTGTCATTTAGCTTAACTGCGAGCTACCACTCAAGCTTTGCCCATGAGAAATTCAAATTACCCATGCGGGATACCACAACCATGTGCCCTGTCGACGTGAGTGCAAAGCCGGGGAATATATGTTGAATTGAGAATAATAAAAACGTGGTAACCAATATCAATGCATCATCACAAACCAATCCTAATTAAAACTGGTAGAAAAGACCTCAAACAAGAAAAGTCCAAAAACTCGGGTATACAAATTCCTCCTCGAAGATCCGGCGCACTTGCTCAAGCACAAACTTCTCCACCTTACCCACATTCTTCAACGCCTGCTTTCCATTCTCCTTCCTGCCAATTTCGCTCTCCACTCTGATTTCACGCAGCAAACTAGGGTGTTTCCGTCGGGAAGAATTTGATTCCAACGTATCCCCTCCACCGCTGCCAGTTTCCGGTCCGATTAGAGCGTCCGCATCCTCCGGCGAGAGAAAACAGAAGTGTATTCGTCGTCGAATATAGGCGATGACGGCCACCGCATCAAACGTGAGACCCGTAATGTTGAGTTTTAAAGGTAGGCCGACGAAGCTGGGCATTGGGTAGTCAAGGAGGATCTCTGCGGTTAATGAAAGACTGATATTTCCTGCGTATTTAGTTCGACAAAAGACTTGGAAATCTTCGGCTTTTTGTTCGCGCATTCGACGAGGGGGGTTATCGTCGGGAGGAGTACCAGGCATAGCAGGTAGAACGTTGGATTCACGGACTTGCCCATGATCACTGCCTGGTATTGCGTGTGAGGGATGGAAATGGCGCGGATCAGTGTTGCCCCTCGAGCCGCCAGAGAATAGTGTGTTCCCGGTATTCGCAGTGGACGGTCGAGATTGGGGAGAGTCAGGTTCCACTTCTGATCGACGACCCGATGGCCTTGCACCGTGAATATCACGAGCCCGTTCATTGCCAAAGGGTGACTCTGGCCACCCGCCAGAGAACGGGTTGCCCCGCGCCACAGCTCCGAGTGGTGTCTGCGAGCCTGAAAGTCCACCCAGAGGCATGTAGTAGCCTAGGTTCGACGTACCCCCAGGTATACCCGGTGTTCCAGATCTAGGAAATAGATACGGGTTTATATCTCCAAAATTGATGGGGGACCGGAGGGGGCGGATCCCGGCACGGTCTTCCCCAGCAGGCATTCGTAGAGGTTGGTTGAGGTCCATTCTGACGTGCATCTGGTCTTCAAGATTGCCGGACGAATTTTGCCGCCACGAATCTACCCTGCTTCCATGTCTATCAACCGATTCTCGCGCTGGAGACTGTTCCTCCGAACTTTCAGACAGAGCTTCATCATCATCTTCCTCGTAGAAGTCAGGGAATGGGTCACTGAGATCGCGGATTTCGAGTTCCGGAGGTATTGTACCAAAATCGAAGGAAGTGACTTGCACTGAGCGGATGAACCTAGGCAGAACTATCTGCTGAAATTTATCATGTATGAAGGAGCGGATGCGCTCCGCCAGAAGCTCACCATCCGGGCCAGAGGTGGCACGGCCCCAGTCAATATCAATGGACATCACCCGAAACTGCCCATCTGGAAAGTCCTGATGTTTTTAAGGTTTGAGTTC
>LGUA01000450.1:0-17076 GCA_001660665.1 Emergomyces africanus | reverse complement strand
AATCATCAAAACAATAAAAAATAAAAAAAAAAAAAAAAAAAAGAAAAAAAAAAAAAAAAAAAAGTGATCTTGAAAATGAACTACTACATGATCTTGAAAATGAACTACTACATGATCTTGACTAATCACAGGCAATTTAAAAGAAATATGGACGTTTATGCTTCCTTGGCTGAGGCCTTTACATCCCTGACGCACATTTTGGTGACAAGAATGAAGCTGGAAAATTCCGCGCTTGAGTCGTCATCATGATAGCTGTGAGCCAAATGAAATAGTAGGGAGCATTGAGCATTATTTAAAATACGTCTGTTGACACGTTGGTGCTCACAAATCAATCTAGTGATTCAGAAGAGCATACTCTGTAATAGGATTGTAAATATATTCTGTCAGGGTGAAAAAATCTTGGAATGATTATTTACCCAGAAATAAAATGAAGAATTGCTCCGCAAGCTACTGGAGTGAAGAAAGAGTTATACATCCCTGAGAGGACAGAAAATATATGTGAAAATTGTGCATGGATATTTAATATCTATGCGTAAATTGAAGCTGTACTGAAAGAACTCAGCCAAAGAAAAAAGAAAAAAACAGAAAGAAAAGAAAATCATATTTTTTTATTTTTTTTATTTTTTTAGTTATTATTTTTATTTATTTTTTTATGTTTTTGAGAATTTTGGCCCGGAAAAACAATTTATGCGAAACCCACATCCATCATGGTATTTTATTATAAACTTGAAATTATTTAAAGAATTTTCTCAAATCTGGCAATCCTTTCAAGTTGACAATAATACTAATTGATTATCCCTGCTTCATGGGCGACTTATTTTTAACCTCTCCACTCAGCCCTAAATTGATCATGTCAATTAAGAATGCTCCGTAAACCTTCCCAAACGCTGCGATATGGTTAATATGGCGATCCTGACGATCAAGAAAATCATACTAGCACTACTTTTTACATCAGTATTCTGCGTATACAATCGGAGCAGATTTACCATCAGAGGAGGCGAATTCTGGTCTTTGAAACCCGCTATCCAAATACGCAGGCGGGTACAGCCAAGCGTTACGTTTAGTGGTAACATGATCAGACGCCTGGGGCGATACTCCTGAATTTCAGAAGAAAGTTTGATTATCAATCAGTACTACTTACTATAGCCGTTCCGCTCTCATGAAGCCTGGCCACTCTCCTGCGATATCTGTGTTAAATAATCAGTATCGCGATGGTACCATCCATGACACACTGAACTTGAGCCTTGCGTTTGCAGAGCGAAATCAACCAGGCAGTCTTCAGCGCGGAAGAATCCTGCGTCTTCCTAAAACACAACTAATGAATTCGGGTAACATGGCCAATCTGGTTGGCAGGTGGAGTACAGATTATACTTCTTACTGGTAATTGAAATATTACGCCGCGGCAAAGATGGATTGACAATGGCCATAAATTCCCTTCAAATACATAAAGTTCATTTCTGGAGGCTCACCGCATTAAAAAACACAATACATGACAATGGTATTATAGCAGTTATTATTTTCTATTATTATTATCATTAGAAAACAGGGTAAGGAAATGAAAGGGGGATGAGGCGGTTTAAGCTACAACTTTAAATATGTATATCTCAAAAAATGATGTAATTTATTTATTTATTTATTATTTATTTTTTATTTTCTTTGATTTGCAAGGTTAAAGAAGCCTACGAATTTATCCATTAACCTACCTGGACACGCACCTGCAGGTACCAAATTCCTCTCGAACGACATTTATAGTCAGGATATATTTTGATTTTATCACACTCCTGGGCCTGTAACACACTTAGGATTGATGAAAGTAAGATTGCGGAAGAAAGGCGTTTAGAAAAACCCTTCCTTTCCTTTCCTTCCATTCTGCTATGTAATCCACTGTACCGTAGGGTTAGATAGGGCCAGGGCAGGGGCTCTGCCGAGCTGAATCTCTCTGTCTCACGATCCTTTTTATTATTAAACAATAAAAACTTGGGTAAAGATTGAGTGGGGGGAATATGGCCCCATCGACAAACCCATGCAAATGGAACCCGTCAAAAAAATTGGACGTATAGCTTACGCACAAGAATGGAACCAAGGGGCCCGGAAGGGAATAAATTTTTTATGAAAGTAGAGAGCGGATAGGGCTTCACTGAAACTTTAATTTTCTTTCCCCCTCTTTGTCTAAGAGGTGCCCAGGCATTATATATTGAGAGAACAAAAATTATGTATTTATGTGTGGTGTGGTTATATTGAGGACGAAGGGGATAGGGAGATAGAAGATAAATGGTTTCCCGGAAAATAAAATAAAATAAAATAAAAGAGAATGAAAATGAAAATGAAAATGAAAATGAAAGGCCATAGGGCTAGACTAGGGATGTAAATGTAGATAAATCTCCCTTGTTAGGAAAAGTTAAAAAAAAGGAAAAAGAAAAAATATATTAAAGAAATCGCCCTACCACTCCAATGGTTCCCCTTTAACTTCACCCCTATTTGTCTTGGGAACTGGAGCAGCGGGTACCATTACGGGTCCCTTCCTCCCATTCCCCCGTTTCAGATAACCCGTACCGTCCAACCAAGGTGTCTCCAGCGTCCGAGCAGCCTCGAACTTCTTAATCTTACCCTCCATCTCCATCGTAAGTCCAATATCATCCAGGCCATTTACTAGGCAATGTTTCCTGAATTGTTCAACTCCAAAATCTGCTAGCTTATTACCTGCGGAGTCACTGATGCGTTGGTTAGGGAGGTCAATTTCCAGCTCGTGGCCGGCTCGGGCTTGGGCGAAAATTCTCTGGTATGCTGCGTCGTCGCTGATGATTATGGGCAACATGCCGTTTTTGAATGTGTTGTTGAAGAAGATATCTGCGTATGAGGGGGCGATTATACATTTTATGCCGAAGTCGAGGAGGGCCCATGGGGCGTGTTCTCGGGAGCTCCCGCAGCCAAAGTTCACTCCTGCTACGAGGATCTTGGCGTTGCGGTACGGTTCTTGGTTGAGGATGAAGTCGGGCTTCTCCGAACCGTCCTCGTTGAACCGTAGGGAGTAGAAGAGGGCGCTCCCAAGGCCTGTGCGCTTGATGGTTTTAAGGAATTGTTTGGGGATAATGGCGTCTGTGTCTACGTTTGCGCGATCGAGAGGTGCTGCAACGCCTTTAAGAGTCGTGAACTTTGGCAGACCAGCTGACGTATGGGGTGTAGAGCTATTGGTGTGTGGTTCATTGTCTTCGGGGAAGTCGAGGATGCGATCCAGGTCATCTTCGGTATCGATCTCGTCGACGGCGGGCTGGACATCAACCTTTGGCAAGACCCTCTTCTGACCCAACGGGCGTGCAGTTTCGATTTTTCGGATATCAGCAAGCTTGCCAACAATGGCAGCAGCAGCCGCCATTACGGGTGACATAAGATGTGTGCGCCCAGCAGCACCCTGGCGACCTTCGAAATTTCGGTTCGATGTGCTAGCGCATCGTTCCCGGGGAGAAAGGATATCGGGGTTCATACCCAGACACATCGAACAACCAGCCTCTCTCCATTCAAAGCCAGCATCAATGAATATCTTGTCAAGGCCCTCAGCTTCTGCCTGTTGTTTGACCAACCCTGATCCCGGGACGATCATTGCCCGCTTTATGTTGGCAGCTACTTTCTTACCCTCAACGACGTGGGCAGCAGCGCGCAAATCTTCTATGCGGGAATTGGTACACGATCCGATGAATACCTTGTCGACGACGATATCTTGCATTGGCGTGCCAGGAGTGAGCCCCATGTACTCCAGCGCACGCTTTGCGCTCGCCTTTTTATCCTCATCAGTAAAATCATCCGGCCCGGGAACAACTCCAGTGATGGGCACCACATCTTGTGGGGAGGTACCCCAAGAGACGGTGGGGACGATATCTTTCGTGTCAATGAAAACATCTTTGTCATAGACAGCACCTTCATCCGACTTCAGACTGGACCAGTACTTGACAGCCTTCTTCCATTCGGGGCTATCGTATTTTGGCGCCAAGGGTCTTCCCTTCAAGTATTCGAAAGTAGTCTCGTCTGGCGCAACCATGCCAGCCCTAGCACCAGCTTCGATACTCATGTTGCAAATAGACATGCGCGCCTCCATGCTAAGTCCTCTGATAGCGGAACCACAAAATTCAATGACAGCTCCATTGCCACCGGCAGTTCCAATTACCCCAATCACATGGAGAATAATATCCTTGCTGCTGACGCCGGCTGGGAGCTCACCATCGACTTGAACGCGCATGTTCTTGCTGCGCTTGGTAATGAGAGTCTGTGTAGCCAACACATGTTCGACTTCACTAGTGCCAATCCCAAATGCCAAGGCGCCAAAAGCGCCATGCGTCGAGGTATGGGAATCACCACAAACTACGGTTGTGCCAGGAAGAGTGAACCCCTGTTCCGGGCCGATGATGTGCACGATCCCCTGTCTCTTGTCCCCCAAGCCGAAGTATGTGAGTCCGAAATCCTTCACGTTTTCCTCCAGAGTCATACATTGTACCCGCGAGTCCGCCTCTTGGACGAAATTCTCGACATTTTTAAAGGTCTTGCGAGATGTAGTGGGGATGTTCTGTAGTAGTCAAAATGTCAGACCAGGTTATAAAATAATTTTGTTAGAATCGGAGAATATCGTAACATACGTGATCTACAGTGGCCAGAGTACAATCTGGTCTCCGTACTTTCCGCCCGGCATTCCTAAGGCCTTCAAACGCTTGCTATTCAATAAATAGTTAAGATGTAAGCTCTAACAAAAAAAAATATAAGCAAATAACTCTAGGTGTGGCAACTTACAGGTGATGTGACTTCGTGAACAAGATGTCTATCTATTCAACTCGTTAGAATAACAAATTCCGTGGCAACCTCCCTGGTGCGATATGGGGTGTCAAGACATACCAATATAGAGCAAGATAGTTCCATCTTCCTGTTCGTTCACAACATGGTCCTGAAAGACCTTGTCGTAAAGGGTCTTTGGCTTCTTCTCTGCAGAAGGCATGACGATGTCCCCGTCTAGAGCTCTGGTGGCGGGCAGTTGTAGTGTTTGGAATAGCACTAGTAGTTAAGGGGGATTAGAAGTATTAATCAACAAATAAGCACGAAAGGTACTAGAATCAAACAGAGAAAAGGAAGAGAATAGAAAGCTGTTATTTTCAAGGACGAATGCCCGCCTTCAAGTAGCTGTAGAGACAACTGTACAGGACGAGAGGGGGAGGCGCCGATGTCGGGGGTAAGCACATTGGAAAGCGGCGTGATTGGTCAGTCTTGATGGCTCGGTTTGCAGCGCATATCGGCCCGGTCAGAGGGGGCGAATGCCAAGTCCCTCGGCGATTTTATCGGAACAACCAGTAAACGGGAGTAAATAGTACTGGTACTAGTAGTACCTACTACGAAGTATTAATTATTGGATTGTCTAGTCCAAAATTATCAAGTGGCATATCTAGCAGCCTACGAACTCTCTCCTCCTAATGATCCAAATCCACGATTGTCTTCCGAAAATACCCATAGCGCTAGCTTGTGTCTGACTAACAAACCTACAATCCCACAAGCAACCTGGAGCATTACAATATGCGTGGCGAGCTTGTCTTCTCTCAACGGCCCGGCCCATACTAGCCATAGGTTTAAAATCGTCAGATTGGTTGACTCGACAATTTCTCCAGCTTCGTTTTTCCGTATTCGCACGAGTCGGAGCTGGTGCAGGAGCTCGAGACCAGTCGAAATGATATACGAGGGTGGGCGCGGCCATTCCGTTACCGAAGGCTCAAGCAGTCCCGTGCGTGCGTTGAAATGTGGTAGCCGGTGTCTTGGACAAGGTATAAGATGGAACAGCTGGGGGGTAGAGTAGACAAAATTGAAGATTTGCGGGACGAACATGAGCAGAAGGGTCTTGCTGAAATGGCCAAGAATGGCAACAACCGCGAAAACCATCCCGGCAAAGTAACAGTACGTATCTCCTACGAAAACTTTGGCCGGATACCAATTATGCCACCACAGCGCAAGTGACACGGCGATAAATGGCAGCAAGAGATATATCGAAAAAAGGTGAGAGTCCATGGCTGGGTGAGGGTAAGGCGTAAAGGGGGCGAGGTATAGAGCGTCATTTATCACCAGCAAAATCGCAATGACTAGTGACTGAGACACCTCAACCCCATTGATTCCAGCAAGCATGTTGATGCTATTGGGGCAGAAGATCGCAACAGCAGCCATATAAACATAATATAGCCAACCCAGGTCTATGAAACTCCCTAGGTATGGTTGCAACGGAACCGGCACAACCACAAGGGTGACTCCGAAATCAACGAAATATACTATAAGCATTGGAATTGAGGCGAACGCGGGGATAAGCACTTTGTGTCGCCATCGGATATCGAGCATGTCGTCCCCAATACCGAGAATCACAATGGACTGGAGTGACAAAATACCAGAGAGATAAGCGGCAAGCTATAGGGTCGATTGTAAATGTTAGCGAAAACAGGACACCATCCTAGGAAATAGATACTGTCCTCGTACCTTGTTATGAGGGAAACGATGAAGAAAGCGACCTGTTTCAACATGTTGTACTTCCAGCACCACATCTCGATTCCCACCCCCTGAAGTCGCAGCTACTATATCTTTGTAAAAAGGGAATGGAATGAAAACTATCAGTAATAGGATATAGACAATCGCACAAACAGCCCCCATCGCTTCTGGTCTGTCACATAAATTGTCAGTGATATTTGTTTTAAACACGGCGAGTCTGCGCTCCGGTGCAGTACATACATCTCAATGTGTCGCAATTTGGCCATGTCTCTCCCCTTCAGCCCGGCCTTTACAAAAACCCCTCCAAGCCATCGTGTTAGGCTAAAGGTGGCTGCGAAAGCAATACCACTCAGAGCAAGAGAAGCGATCAAGGGCTCACCGTCACCCTGGAAAGTATTGGTAATAATCCCCAGACAGGCGACAACCATTGCCAGCAAGCTCCAGGTCTCATTGCGGGAGAGAGTATTTTTCATCTTAAAAAAAAAGAAAAGAAAAGAAAAGAAAAGAAAAGAAACTACCTGACCCTACATAATCAGGAAGGAATCTAAATATTTCAAGGCTGCAGAAAATTCCAAAAGTATGTTAGGTTGTGAACCTACCAACTATCATTCGACCAGCTGTCCCCAATGGAAGGTTGTCCAACTTCCCAAGAGCTTCCCGCAAAACACAAATTCTGCCGCCCATCGCCGTCTTCATAGCGGGAAAACAAATATTCCGAAAAGTTCAAGCTTTCATTTTCACGTGACATCTAAAACGTCATTTTCTCGGCCGCGACCGATATAAGGCCGCCCAGCTAGCTATCCAAGCCGGAGGGACAAAGAGGGACAAGAGAGGGACAAGAGAGGGAACGATTACAATTGTTCGCCGGAGTTGCGATTATCCGCAATATGACTGCTTTTACTGACTTTGATGCCGGCCACCGCGACCTGGTAACAGTCACCAAATTCAACTTCTATGGCAACCGCATCTTGACCGCGTCTTCCGATCATCGCATCAAGGTTTGGGAGCAGAAGGATGATAGCTGGCAACTTATGGATACATGGCGCGCCCATGATGCTGAGATTCGCGATGTAAGTCCTTTTCTTTTCTCGTCTAGAAGGGAAAAAAAAAAAAAAGAAAGAAAACAAAGGCCATTACTTTCTTCCTCACGCATTTATGTATATATATATCCGCGCAAGCAAAACTTGGTTTTAACTGATCATTGCTCATTTTTTCCCTTGCCTTCCGTGTTGAAAGGCGACATGGAATGGACCCTTTACAGGCCAACATATTGGCAGCGTAGGCGAGGACATGCGGTTCAAAATATGGCAGGAAGACGTTACTCAACCTCCCAATTCCGGGCGCCGTTTTCGGAATATCTTTCGCCTTACATCCCCCGTTCGCACTCCCTATGTCTCACTCGATTTTCGCAACATTAGCCTCGAATCGTATCTCGCGCTAATTACGCGCGACGGCCTTCTCACAGTGTTAGAACCTGTCAGCCCGGACAGCCTAGCGGAATGGCAGCAGGTCGATCAGTTTAGAGTCTGCACAGAACCGACGCGCGGTGAGGAAACCAGCTTCAAAGTACAGTTCCACCATGATCCCATGGATATCACACAAATTATTTTACCTGGCTGGGATAGCAGGTGTTTATCCCTTGTCGTCGCAGCTATGGACACTGTGAAAATTTATCGCACAGATGCGAACAGGCGATTTTATCATGCCGTTGAGCTTGGAGGTCATAGTAGCTTAGTACGTGATGTATCATGGGCCAACGGATCCGTGCGGGGCTGCGATCTGATTGCTAGTGGATCGAAAGATGGCGTGGTGAAGGTATTTGAAGTCTATACAACCTTAACCAATGCAGGAAATAATTCAACGAATGGTGCCAGCCGACCGACTTCGGCTTCCTCTCGTTCATCTACTGGTCGTGCATCTACGCAGTCAGGTATTGGCACAGCTCTTGCCAACCGTTCTCCTACCACGTTGATGAATCGACAAGCGGGCGGAGATACACATTTCAAGCACACGTACAAGGAAGTGGCATCAATTAATAGCAAACATTTGGACGTGTGGCAGGTGGAATTTTCCCAAGCAGGTCAGTAGTATCCCCCGTTCTTTAGGTTCAGGAAAGCCTAATATCGAAATTGTATTCCTATGACCATGTCAACTGTTCTTCCAATTTTCTAACCAATCCAACAGGAGACTGCCTCCTCTCTTCGGGCGATGATGGCACAGTTCGATTCTGGAAACGGTCCATATCCGGGAAATGGCTAGAGTTTGCAGAAACGGATATGACAGATGAGTACGCATCCAATTAGTTGTTATCAAGGCCACATGATTCACTCCTAACATTATGCCCAATGCAGATAAGTTTTATGTACTACCAGACCGCGCAGTTTGAGCGGGCAGCTAGTTAGCCAAACGTGACGGCCTTCGTTTTTCGCTATCTTGGTTACTATATCTCGTATTCCGATTGGTGTTTCAGCTTGCACCTCTCCATTTTTTGTATTTTTATTCTTATTTCTATTTTTAAATTTTGGTTGCCGCATGAACTAACCCTTTCTTTCATGTCAATTGTTTGTTTCTTGTCGCCTCTGCACCTGCCTTTAGTTTTGCTATGCTACTCTTCGTTCCCACTCAAGATACCCCACGCCATATTCCATTGTTCTCGTTTTTCATTTCAAATCTTGTACTATTACTTAAAGCTATGGATATACACAAAAGGGGAGACACATAATTCTTCGTAAATCCCGTAACAACCATCTCAACTTCGATATCTCAGTCGTTTAAATGGTCAAAATTTTGGGTGAAAACACATGCGATGTAACGGGGCCCTTTACTCGCATCTCTTCATCAACTTTTCATTTTGGAATGGGCCGTGATCAGGAACAGCATGCGACGAAGTGCTTCACACAAAGGTTTAAAAACAGGGACATCAAACTAAACATCCATCTATTTACGTTACCCCAATTTCGACCAGAACCAGATTGTGCCACCCTTAAAAAAGAAGCTTGTTGTGAATATATAAAATGAACAAATCAAATGGAAGAAATTCATCGCAAAAACACGGCTTGTAGGAAGGGATGGATATATGGCATGCTCGTGACAACATACCCCAAGAAGTCTCTACCTGGCAAAGATAACGTAGATAACATTGTAGAAAACAAGAGGAAAAAGGACGAAAACGAAAATCTATAAACCCAATCCTCGAACAAGCAACCACAAAACTAAGGGTACCACAACATTATCATTCCCACCCGTCAACACTGCCTCCATGAAACTCGATCCTAGTGCTGCAACAATAGATTTACCGACCATAACAGCCAAGCCCCTCGACATCGCCATCATCGGCCAGGATGAGAATATCACCTGAGACATCGGCATGGAGATATTACTATCCCAACCGCCCACAATCAACCAAAGGCGCGCCGCCAGTATCCCCACAAAAACGGCACCAGCAAAGGCCATGCTACCCTCGATGCTCTTCCCGCCACCCCAGAACCACTTATGCCGGCCATATCGTCGTCCCACCAGAGACGCTGCTGCATCACCCATACCAACACATATAATCCCGCTGACCATGCTGAGATCCCGTTTCTCCACCTCCCAGCCCTCCCACGGAAGGCTGCCAGCGCGAGGGATACCAGCCAGAGAAAGCCAGAGTGGAATGGCGCAGCCAATAAGGAGGAAAATGTGGGAAATGATGACGGGGCCGCGATGGTCGCGGCCATCAACATAGGGCGCAAGGAAGGATGTGAGCGGCTTTGAGATTGGTGGTAGCTGTGAGGCTCTAAATAGGTCTAGTAAGAGGAAAATGGCTAGGATGAGGGACAACGCAAGTGCTGTATATGCAGGATCAACGAAGGTGGTAGGTAGGAACATCAAAACCATCATTCCGTGGAAAACTTTGCGTCGAGTGTCCACCTCAACGGCCCCGCTAAGGCGAATTACTAACGCCAATCCCACGACGATAACAAGGGCGCAATGGCAGGTTATCAGGAGGCGGGTATTTGCTTCTCCCAGAGTATCTCGCCGAAGATGCTCCACCCAGCCCAGATGGCAGGATCTATTGTCGAAATCGTTATCGAATAAAGGTGGTATTCGAACCCAGTTCTCCAGGTTAGCTTTCACGAGCTGAAACCTGATCGCTGGGATGTTGCCAAACAGATATCCAATTGCCCATCCGAAGGGCTCATTTCCGTGAAGCGCATTCCGCCCAACATATTTTCTCACAGGCACCAAAATGATAAATAATGTTGCTGCGTAGATATAAAGTGCATACACCCATTTTCGTACTTGGGCCTGAGCTGCCGTAAGTGAAAGAAAAGATTGGAGGTTCGGCGTCATTAATCGCTTGCGCCTGCCGCTGGGTGTAGTTTTAACAGCATCATCCACATTACCATCGTCAAACGTCGATGATGGACGACGCCGCCCATGTGTATTTTTCGATTGTGTAGTGGTAAATATTTCTTGTGGTAAAATATCATTATTTGATCGCAGTTTGTCCAATGTGGGGGCTGGGTGACCGGGAGGACGCACGACTTGATCGTCTACGGATACGTTAACTGTGCTAAGCTGTCTAAAGCTGCGGTGGCGTTGGTTTTCCTTGCCCTGGGTCATTGTAAAACCACTGACTGGGACGTCGCTATCAGAAGACACATCCCCGTTGTGACTAACATGGCTGAGCCTGTAGCAGAGGTTATGGTCAAGCATTTTAAGAAAATTTCGCGGCCGATTACCTCTACTAGGTGATCGACGAAATTTCCAAGACGGTACTCGGGCTAAGATAACCTCCCAACGAAGGACATGTCGACATAGTACGAGCATACAAATCCCGCCAAGCCAGATTAGCGCCTTAAGGATTTCCGCCTGGGGGGACCGCGCAAATAGCAGGACGTTAATGAGCCCAGTGGCAAGGAGCTGCAACTCGGTAGGTAATAGGCTGGTTGTGAAAAGGAAATGCAATGTTGTTACAAGCGTTTGATGTAAAGGGAAAATAAGGAGCAGGAGCTCCGGGCTGAGCCCCTGAACGGCGTCTGAGTTTCTTGGAGGAATATTCGAGATAATAACCGGTAGAATGGTGATAGCCCAATGTACGATAACGAAACCATGTAGCATAGTGCAGAGAGGTATAACAGGAGAAGGAATTGAAGCGAGGCTGAGTATTATATTTGGTAGTATTAACGCCTGGTGATTGTGTACTAGCGACAAAGCAATGAGCACGGGGAGGAGAACAGGATATATTAGAGGAGCAGGATCGATATCCGTAGAGAATGGGAAGGATGCAATAGCCTTCCAGCTGCGCCGTCGGAAACCGTGCGTAGAAATTTGGAAGGGGTATATCAAGTAGAGTACAAGAATCGAAATCGAAAACGTGGAAAGTTCTAAATGGGTCGCAAGACACAATATATCAGCATCTAGAACTTGTTTAAAATAACGACAGAAACGTACCTCTATTCCAAGCTCCAGCAGCAGATCTTACACCGTTCCCAAAATATACCGTCGCGCCTACAGCAAGTACAAGCGCGGTCTCTGATAGTCTCCGTAAAACTTCAATCCGGTTCCGCCTGGCCACCTGGGTCATGGGGTCCACCTCATCGCCATACGGGACTTCACTTGAATCCCCCTTCATAGCCGTTGACCCCTGTCTCCTGGTAAAGACAGACCATACCCGCTCTCCCGTAGACAGAACACCGGTATCCTGACCATTCCCTCTTCTAACACTCAGGGCCTGTCTGGGTCGTATCTGAGGGGCCGGCAGGCCTTTCAGAAAGCCTGTGCTCTCATCGTCTGCCTCTGTCCCGCTTTCACTAGAAGCCCCAGGCGATTTCTTCCACGAGGAAATATAGCGGTCACTTTCATCCTTGCCTATCGGAGCGAGAAGGCGTGACCCGCGGCGATGGTAAGGATGAGGAGATCGTGAAGGCAGCCGGCGTGAGTCCTGCGGCGAAGCAACTATAAGTGAGGCGTCATGGTTATTATAGATTTCGACATCGTGCCTGTAGGCGTTTTGGGCTGCCATATCATTTCTGGTCAAGTCGCGGATACTGTATTGCCGGTGAGATCACCCTCTCGCCATACTTGGCCGAAGCTCGAGGTGACGCCGAGAAGAACGGCAGTACGTAATTCGGAGTATTAAACGAGGGACGCGGATACTGTTCAAAGGCCAGTGCCTTATGCTATCCATGAATCGTGTAGTGGTTCGTAGTGGGCGGGAAAAGCCAGCATTGCAGGGAAAAGTTGCGGAGGACAAGCTGCGGGTTGAGATGATCACATGCTTTTTTCTGATCGTGGACAATGGCCAATCAGCAAATAACATACCACTCATCATCGGGACATTCTTGAATATCACGCTTGCTGCTACAACTTTTTTTTTTATTGCTCTCGCTGTAATTATACCTATATTTGTTATTTAAAAAGCTGCTTCCAATAACATGGACATGGTAATTGATAATATATGTGCTTTTTGATATTCCAATTTGCGCATAAATACCATAGTACGAGTACTATCTAGTTCTCGTAACAACGACCTCCACATTTTAAGTACTAGTACTTTTAGGGATTGCCGCTTTTCAATTGTATCATTGAGATCATAGTAGTGTAGTGCAAATATTGTCAGACTCACAGTCATTTAAATAATCCACTCTGAAAAAAAAAAATAAAATTTCACCTCCTTGAACGGACATGAACCACAATCCCAGCAGCCAGTTTCTTACCACTGGGCCCCAAACAGATTTACACGGCACAATCTGCCCCAGCTTCCAAACACTGGCATTCAGATGATATGGGCAATATACCGTCGCATTGACATGATCAACATTCTTGCCGTGGACATCAATTTCCCTCGCTTTCACGAAATCTATTGCATCCTGTATGCAGGTGTCCAAGTCCTCGCTTGGCTGCCAACCATCTTGTACTCCGATATAATAACACGACCCCACCCCTTCACCTTGCGAATGGCTTAATGTCCATTGCCTATCTGCTTGTGATTCCTCAGATGTGGTAAACAGACTAGACCTTGCACCCAAACCTTGCCACTCAATATCACTTGCCCGTGGTAGCGCAGCGACCTGGACAGCAAAAAGGGGCGGGGTGATAATGGGTCCCCTGACGATCTCGAAATTTGGCAAATTTTTCACCGCGCCTTTCGATGAAGAAGATTTGCCTAGATCCCGTTGAGCTCCATATTTTAAATCCCAGCTATCAAACACCGGTGCCTCATCTTCTTCGTTGTTGTCCTCTCCAGCCTTCAAAGACGATGGGTCGCAGTTCATATGCTCCCAGATATTCCACACAATCTTAGTCTTTACGGAAATATTCTCATCCCCAGCTAAAAACACCACAGCACCCAACCACCAGTCCGCCTCCATGGCTCTCCCAATTCGCCATAGGTGTTGGAGGGCTAGAATCGAACGAGATACAAAGGGCTTAACCCAACCATCAGTTTCCTCAATGTGAAGAGGACTATATATTTCCATCGACGCAGGTTCCAGGGGTATCTGCCCTGCAATATAAATTAGCCCACCATCACGATCGATTTTTGCATCCGGATGCAACGGAATGGACTGTGCTTGCGAATATGGCCCTATATTCGCTGGGGCCCAATAAGAGCGTGACTGGACGTGTAAGCCCATTCTACATTCTCGCGGAAGCATATCGATGACGAAAGACGCTAGAACGTCCACGCCAGGAGGCATGTTATCGCCACATGCCACGGTCACTCTGGCGGGGGGGTTCGGTTCGGTAAATAACGTGGCATATATGGGATTTATTAACGGGAAATCGTCCATTGATCGCAGGAGGACGGTGGCAAACACAATATCTGCGGAGGTCCGGAGGATGGGAACGCCAGCAGCCATTACCGCAGATGGCAAGAAGAGATTTTCGACTTTTTGAACAATGGCCTTCATCTGGTTCCCCGCCCCAGGACCAACTTCAGAGGCAGAGAGGTTTGAGATGGTCCAGAGAGAGTCTCCCTTTGCTTGGGATTCATCCGCTATCCAACTCTCATGCATACCAAGTAACGGGTACTTTTGGAATTCGTTCTCTCGGGGGTTCTCATCCTCCCACTGACGCAATAACATTTCATCCAATAACCCTTTAAACCCAGCATCAAACAATTGCGGCACCCTCACCAAGCCCAAATCCCCTTCCCTATCCCCATCCCCATCCCCACCACTCACCTCCTTCGGCACACAGCGCGCCCCCTTAATCCTCACAGCCGCCACACCCCCTTCCCCAACCCTCCTCTCAATCCTCTCAACCACAATTCTCCTCTTCCACAAAACCCCCGGCCCATCTAACGCAATAGTCTCATACTCCCCGCCCTCACCTAATACCGCCCCCGCCACCTCCCCTTCCCCAACAAACCTTCCCATCCCCTTCACCAACCTCCTCCTCACCACATCCCCGTCCTCTTTCCCAGCAACATCCCCCCACAAATCCTCCACATCCAACCCCCCACTAGCAACCTTAACTATCCTCGCCACACAGCCGCACGCAGCCATATCCTCCAACAGCCCCGCGATAGCTGCGGGAGAGTTGGGTGGTAACAACGCGCGCTCTACAGGTGGTGGGAGGGCTGGGTACATCCACAGCCAGGCCAAGGGAAGCAGTCCCAGGCGACTGGCGATGTTTTCGATACGCGTGCGCTGGTAAGTGGAGAGGATGGCGCCGGCAGAGACGGCGTTGGCGCTTGGGTGGGCTTTAAGTATCTGCTGGAGGAGGTGAAAAAGGGATTCAATTTCTTCTTCTGACGATGATGATGATGTTGATGTTGATGACGGAGTCTGATAATCGCGCGAGGTGTTGAGGGCCGTGCCACGGATCGGTGCGCGGTAGAGTGGAATGCCCAGGGCGGATTGGTAGAGGGGGATTATGCTGTGGCCAACTGTTTGGTACATGTAACTGTGGATGTCTTCGTCTTCGTCCTCTTCGTCCTCCTCATTTTCTTCTGATTCTTCTTGTCTCTGGCCAAGCGCCTCATTGCCGTTTACTTCCTGCTCTGTCACTGTACCCTTCTGTACGACATCTCCATCCAGATCGTCACATTGCAACGATCCAGCAGTTAAATATGCAGCATAATTAGAGCTAGGTTTCGGCCTCAATGGCGGGTGAAGGTTTGCGAGTGCGACAACGGTATGTCCATTTTTAAGACAATGCAAGATGGAGTATAGAGAATCTTTGCCGCCCGATATCAAGGCAATGACGTTGAGTTGTTGTTGTGGCATGGTGAAAAATCCTGAAACCCTAGTTATCTCATTCACACGAAGACGAGACGTTCCAAGGGCCGCCCAGATTTCTTGCTTCAAAAATAGCTTGACAGCTACTTATTTGGACAAGGGAGAGCTGGCGGCAGAGGGGCCTTAACATATCATTTGCTCTTAGCGAGCAACAATACAACGGAAAATGAAAACTAAGCCATTGACAACAGTATTTTCCCACATCCTTTAGTTTCTCCCCTTTTGCTTTGCCACTCTCCCTTTTGTTAAAAAAAAAATTTAAATAAAAATAAAAAGTAAAACTTCCTCCACAGTAAAAAGCAGGAGCTGGTTGTATAAAAGCCGGACGTAGTATTCGCGACTTGGCTGATCATAGAAAACAATAGGCTAACCCTTTCTTTTCATATATCTGTTCACTTTACCTATCCTTTCCTTCTCTCTTTCGAACAGAGATAAACACCAAAGTTCAGTATCGCTTCCACTTCCCACGAAGCAATGCGAAGTTTGAAAGTGCATGTGGCTCCTAACTAGAAGTCGAAGGTTGTTGGCGGCGAAAAAGTTATTCTATCCCCACCTCCTGATGGCTTATATAAGCGCTTCAAATATCCATTCAAAACCTTTACAACAGCGAGGCAAGCTGAAGGTATTTCACGGAATTCAGCCCCTTTTCTAAGAACGAGCACATGATCGATAGATAGATAGATAGATAGATAGGTGTATAATATTTTGTTTTGTTTTGATATGTATGTTGTTTTTTGTTAAATCATCTTTGGAATCCAACCAGACTATGTTATTAAGGGGCGGTGGATAAAAGAGAAAAAAAGTAGCCAAAAAGGAGGGAGAAATGAGAAACATGAGAAATCCTTCCACCTTTTTTTTTGTCTTGTTCAAAAAAGAAATACCCCTGCAGAACGTCACACAAGTATACAGAAGGAAAAAAAAAGAAAAAAAAAGGGAGAGACAGGAGCCAGGCTGCCAGGCTGCCAGCTGAGTGTCGTGGAGAGAGGGGATTGGGGAATGGATCCGTGATAATTTTTTCTTCTTCCCATTTTTTTTCTCTTTTAATTTGTTATAAAAAAAAATTAGAAAATAAAAAAAGACTTGAGCAGATTACAGTATAGTGAGACATGTGGGAGGTATATGGAAAAAAAATAAGATAGCAAAAGGTAATATAGCTTGGGATAACCGATATAACAAAATGGGGTTGGAAGGTTGGTTATTAAAAATTGCGGGAAAAAGGGGGGCAAAAATAAAAGAAAGAAAAAATTATTGGACAAAGGAATTTGTAAATGAAAAAAATATTATCATGTCGTTCGTGACCAGCACCCCAACACATGACAAAAATGAAATACGGAAAAAAAAAATAAAGATG
>LGUA01000045.1:0-43747 GCA_001660665.1 Emergomyces africanus | reverse complement strand
TATATATACCCTCGCCCCACTGCTTTTTCACATTGAATCCTATTGGATATATAGAAAACTTGTTCCAATAGTTATGACTTCCTTCTTCTATAAACACTCTATATCTCTTCCATTGATCTGTCCCAGTCACCTCATCATCCTGAGTACCATTCAATGTACACGGGGTGCCAATGTATATACTATACCTCTGGTGATTTGAATTCAGAACGCCAAAGTTGAGCCACCGCAGCGTTTACTCAATTGACGGTATTTTTAGAGCCAGATTGAAAAGAAAAGGGGGACATCGCCCGGGAAACCGATAATATTTCTCCCTCCTGCCCCTGGGATAGAAATTTCCTGTTTATCTGTTCCCCTACATTCAAAATTTAAAACCTACTATCTAATAAACTGATCGCCTGGCAATGTTCCTTCTGCGCATTAGGGCAATTAAGTCACGTGATCGACAGGCCAACCAAAAAAAAATTCCCAGTACTAAGATCACATGTTTCCAGGTTAAAGAATCATTTTGTCTGTTCCTTATTCAACCAAGCGAGGACCTGTGGCGCAACGGTAGCGCGTCTGACTCCAGATCAGAAGGTTATGTGTTCAAATCACATCGGGTTCAAAAACTCGAATTCTCCTCGATTCTTTTTTTATTTTTCCTTTTTTGTTAACCTAATTTTTCCCCTCCTTTTCTTTTCATTTTTTTCATTTCTAGTCTCTCTCTTGCACTTGCTTCCTTTTTTTCTCTCTCATAAAAAAACAAAAACAAAAACAAAAAACGAGATTATCGATCAACCAACCGATATCCTTCAACGAGCAGCGTCTTAAAAAGTCCTAGCTCCAGTTAAAACCGTCTGTTTCCATTTAAAATATTTGAAGGCTCAAAGCTTCAGAGGTGTTAATAGCCCAAATGTGGCTCATAAGTCCCTCAGTCATCTCAGTGTGGGAAGGGACTCTTCATCGCTCCCTAAGCAAACATTCCACCTGGCCATAATATAAACCTTACTGCAATGCCTACATACTGTGGGAAACTTGTGCATAAATCTATAGAGCTAAAGGAAAAACCAGCGTCAGACACGTATATATATGGATTGAGATGATATCAAAATTGGCTGTTGCAAGTGAATGAAACTAATTTGAATGCACGAAATTGTGTGCTGTTTTTCTCGTAAAGCCAGCCCAGCTACTTCTCTATACTTTTTGCTCGCAGCAAGGACCATCTCCAACCTGATTCCCAATGCACACCCACCTTCCTTATTTCCCCTTCATCGGCCCTAACAACCAGCTCGGGTTCGTCTCCAAGTTCACTTCTCGATCCCTATACCGTCCTCCAACAATCCGATTCAGCCACGTCGCCAGTCTCAGCGCAGCCTTGCTAACCTGCAACTGCACAATCGGGTACGCGCCGCCCGCATACCCGTTCTCCACCAGATCTGTGCCATTAAACACCTGGCTAAAGACGTAATCGCACGTCAACGCATTGGAGTCGCGGGCCCAGGCTAGGGCGCAGGCAATTGGGGTGGATGGGTTGGTACATTCTAACCATTCTTGAGTGGGAATGTAGAAGTTGTCTCTTTTGATGCGCGAAAGGAGCTTGGAGAAGTATGGGTCGATGGTTTTGTTGGAGAAGCCCCCGTCGACCTTTGCGTCTGCCATGATGATTGCAGTGTCCCAGACCTGGATGGAGATGGAGTGGTTAGATTTCTTTCCTTCTCGCTAAATATACATGTATTTGGTCACGACAAAAATATTTTCTTGGTAAACGGTGAACTCCTTGGGGCATACACACCGAGTGGAGATTAGTCTCCTTTCCGCCAAAAATAACTGGATAGCTATTTCCACCAAGTGCAATCCCAGTGGTATGGAGCGGCTGGGTGATGTCTCCAATGAAATCTGGTAATATAAAGCATCAGCTTGCGTGTCTGCTCTTTCATGCAGAACTTCATCGGCTTCGACTGATTCTTCGTTTCCCCTGGGGTGGAACCAAGTACCTACGGGCAAGGAACTTTAAAGACATTGAACAAGCAACATCCGATCCATGTTTGAGTTTGCCAGCTTTGACGGCATCGACGCACGACTCAAACTTGACAGTGGCATTTGCAATGGCTTGGACAACGCAACCCGGCTCAGTGCAGTCCCTGTTGTAGTAAACATTACAATAGGCCGGAGGCTAGAAGTAGGGCATTATATCAAATATCAGTCAATCCATCCATCCGATTGAGGAATAATAACAAACAGTATTCCTCATACTGGCATATACCAAAAAAAAAAAAAAAAAGAAAGAAAGAAAGAAATTGGTTTCAAATATATACACACATGTTATATACATGAATAAGACCAACAAGGGACGGAATATACACTAACGTTGTCTGCCGGATTGATATAATGCCATGTGGATGTATATTTGCCCTCATCCGTGTGGCCATACTCATCTGCCCATGCGGCCGCACGACCAATCGAGCCGTCATATTGCGGCTCTAGAATATGCTTGATAATGCCGGTCGTCTGAGGAGTCAGGAAGCTCTCAGCCATAAAGGCAATTTGGTTGTGAACCTTTGTGCTCCATGCCTGCGCACCCGTGGCTAGGAGTGCGATTAGCAGAATTGCCAATTTGGGTGTAAACAGCTTGAACATTGTTGCTGGATTTTGTTGGCGGTAGGATCCCTACACAAAAAGGTGTTTTTTTGGGAGCTCATTCTTGCAGGATGGCTCTCGCTATATATGTAGTAGAGAGGTTACATCCTTATGACCTCTGGCCTGGGTGATCTGATTTCTGATTCACCAAGGAAGGGAAAGTAGTAACGGTTCTGTCGAGGTTGTGTTTAGGGTGACTGAGAGTTAGAAACGCTAGTGCTGGATTAAATAGGGGTTAGTGGGGGTTGAGGCATCTCTGGAATCTTACTGGATTGACCTGCTCCTCGTGCTCAATGAAGCCGGTAGTACTTACATACATACTCATACATTCGGTCATCACTTGGTTGAAGCTGGATAGCGCAGACAGAGATGGCCATTTCTCACACTAAGCGTACACGTGCATTGTTCGTCCTCCCTGTTGGTGTCTTCCTGACAATTCAGAACATGCGATATCCACCATCAACAACATTTACTAGCTATATGGTGACTGTCGCCCGATGTGATGAGCGTGTCGAATATTCCAGTATCCTTCGTTCAGGGATACAATCCCGTCGGAGAGCGGAGAACGCCGAGAGAACAACCTGGATGCGGGGTACTGTATGTCCGCAATTATTGATAGTAGTATTTTTTAAAAATATAAAATATAAAATATAAAATATAAAATATAAAAATCAGCTGCTAGTGGTGGACTTTCGTTGAAAATGGCCTTGATTTATTTCTTGTACGCCGTGTATGGAAACGACAAAGTATGGGCATACTCTTTTGATTTATTCTTTGGAAGTAGTCGTTGGTACTTGTAAATCTTTTGCTCTACCTTTTCTAGGCGAAAGGAGTAATAAAGGCATGAAATCGAGAGATCATGCTTTGTTTCTACCTCGCCTTCAAGTTCTTTGCCACCAGTTGGCCCATGAACTAGATCCCACTCACAGTGGAAAAAGTCCATCATCAGATATAGTACGGATATAGTACTAGCCAACAAGCTCCCTTGAATAAAGCCAAGAGCTCCAAAACGGGAATCTATCATTGCCCGAACACTTACCGTTCCATGTTGGAAAATTACAAAAGCATCCTGTAGCTGGCGCGAATAGCTAGTACTTTTGCCTACTACTCCGTTACGGTTTACACAGGATCCAATTATATTGGAAGGCTTGTTTTTGAAGTTCGGAGCCTCAGCAAGCTCGAGAGCTAAACAAAACCGAAAAAGAAATAAGCTGGATTCGCGTGGCGCGGAAGACAAAAACAACTGCAGTTGTTAAATATTCCGACGCTGAGTTGAACACAGACACAGATCTTGGAGTCCCGCTACTCTGTCGAATTTTAAGAATGAACGATTGGATCAACTTAACCACGTTTAGGTTTAGATTAACGAAAGCTTCCAAGCTGGCAACAATAATGGCTAATCATTGAACCTCCGCCCCCGCCGACTTCTACTATTTACCAGCATTTATACTCCTTCCTGAGGCGTTTCAACTAGCTTTCTATCGGACAGTGTTGCTATGTCTACGATTTTGAATCTTTGGATAGTACTACTATTACTGAAATGTACTAGTAATTTGGACGAGTTTTATCCCACCTACTGTATCAATCGAAGCCAACCACATGGGTGGTGCAGCAATCGTCTCTGGAAGATTGTGACTGATCAATTTCAGCTAAAAGCTGCTACACAACGAACAAACTTCAGTGGTAACTAGTTTTAGGACGGTTCCGGCCGGATCGCCGACTCGGATCGGGAAGACCGAATTGCAATAGAAAAATGCGCTTCACGGAACGGTTTTAAGGCGTCGCTTGAACTATTTGAGAAGTTTGCCTATCGTGAGCTACCAACTTTTGAAGGAGGCGATCTGATTCGATGTCTTCAGCTGGAGGAAGAAAACCCCGCTTCGCTGCAGCCCAATCCTAGCAACCGCTGGTCGAATTGATTGATTGTCACCCGAGCCCTGTCCTGGGCCCGGCTGCGTCATGCCTGCCGCGTCAATTCTCGTGCAGCACGTTCATTTTAGGGCAGCGGGGAAGTCGGCCCTGAATAGCCGCGAACAAGGCTCATCAATTAGCGTATGCAGCCGAGTGATTCCAGATGCCAGCGACGTTGTATTACTCGTATGAGAAGTATCACTGCATATTATCACACAAGGACAAGGGGTGATAAGCCAGTTAGCAAATGCAACGACTTCACGAGGCCAAAAGAGGAAATAAAAAAAGCAATTTTAAGCAGCGGCCGTTGAGACTGGGGTATCCTTGGGTGGATCAGGGAACTTCATTTTGAGGTGTATAAATGGCAATGGCTTACGTCCTCGGGTTGTAACGACCCTGCTCAATTTTCCCTTCTTCTGTGTCTTTTTTGAGAATCTGCGCTTCGACGACAAAAGAATCGCTAACACTTACCTTGGTACGGAGTGTGTTGGAAATATCTTGTTTAAAGAGCTCATAACCAGCTGTTGTTCATAAAAATTATATTCGCAACCAGCGATGGCGGACAATCATCCAGCTGTGGATTCGAGTATTCTTGAAGTCGAGGTAATTGTTCCCTCAGCGATCACCAAAAACTTAGCTAAAATGTATTACTTCTCAAATCGTTCTCTAGGACAATGCATCCGATTCCGACTCTGCTTACGAAGGCTCGTGAGTATCATGGCCCAACAGTCTGGTTGATGGATATGCAGACTACTGACCTTCTTTTCTGAAAGACTTGGTGATGCCAGCTACACTACGTCAGTGACATCCAGTATCAGGAACTATAAGTACGTGGCAAATTTTATGTCGACTCTTCATAACTGCTGTACTATAGTACCTAACATTTATAGATATGAGGTTGGTTCTCTTCACAGATAACATGGCCATCTCAAAAATCTTTGCACCCTACGGAACTTGTTATATATCATCATTGTTCCAGGCGGGTTTTGTACTCTCCGTTTGCCAATGGGATATAGGCACACACCTGTGAGAAGTGTATGCTAACAACACGATATTCGCTTTAGAACGGGAGAAGATACCATGCATTTAAAGAAGGGGAATATATTCTGGTGAAACATTACCCGTCAGGAATTTTCTGCCAATATCGTAAACTGTAAGTAGTTAATGACAGGTGCCCTTCTGTAGCCAAACGACGAGCAAGAGCAAGATCGCATGGATCTGAATCACCACATATACCGGACCCTCCTTGGAGGTGCTCTTTACCTAGCCCCAGTCCCCGAAAATGTGCGGCGGGTTCTTGACCTAGGGACTGGCACAGGTGCCGTATTCCCAAATTTTTTTGATTATCAATTTCTTTATTTGAAAAAAATATGACTTCGATCCGTTACCTGGCTCTGAAGGATAAGCTAACGGCGGCGAGGAATAACATAGGTATATGGGCAATTGATTTTGCAGAGTACGTTTGACGCAGCACGCTGTTTCATTTTGAACGATCCAACCGTTATATTTTGTCTAACTGCAGAACAACGGTAGTGATCACCCAAGTGCAGAAGTTGTTGGTTCGTGTCACAACTTCCGAGGCGTAAAAAATTGTTTCTCATCTAATTCACATGCATGAAATACAGGGAACGACCTAAGCCCTATCCAGCCATCATGGTATACATGCCCAGGATAATTTTCTCCATCCTCCTATTAGTTCTTTCCTTGCCTAACTGGGGAATTATACTATTAGGACCCCTCCAAACTGCAAATTCGAAGTAGACGATTTTGAATCTGCCTGGTCGTATACTCAGCCGTTCGATTTCATCCATGCTCGTGAGATGGAAGGTATGGTCAAGGACTATGACAAGCTTTTTCAACAGGCTCACAAATATTTGAATCCAAACGGTTGGATGGAAATTCAGACCATCGAGCTTGACTTTTTCGGCGATGAAACCATCGCGAAAGCAGCGGATTTTCGCCGTTGGAGGGATCTGCTGATTGAGGCATCGGAAAAATTTGGAAAGTCTATGTCTCAAGTGTCTACGTGGACTGAACGGATGAGGAAAGCCGGGTTCCAGAATGTTAAAGCGGAGAATCGTACTGTAAGTTGTGGGATGGTTCGATTTTTAACACTCTTCCTCGGGTTCCCATTTTTCCATCTTTGTTTTTGCTAACGAAATAAAAAAAAATAAAAAACCGATAGCTACCTTTCGGCCCTTGGCCCAAAGATGTGAAGCTGAAGGAGCTTGGTCGTTATCATCAGCTACAAATGTTCCAGGCGCTAGGGGCATATTCGTCAGCTCCACTGATCCGCATTTTGGGGTGGAAACCAGAAGAGGTCGAGGTCCTACTTGCTGGAGTCCGGAGGGATTTGAAGGATCGGAGTATCCATGCCTATACGAAGGTGCATTTCATATATGGCCAGAAAGTCGCAGATTGAATTAAAATATTGATAGCTTAGTTGGATTGCGTTTTGTGCGGTTCTTGCATACATAACTACACTCCTTCCTGATTTTAGCCCTCAGAATTGCTATTATCTCTCTCTTCTCCTGTTCTATTCTTCTATGATTTTGAAAGATGTTTTCTCTTGCGTCCGTCATTTTATGATCAATGATGGAATAATGTGATATGAGACAAGTCATGTTCCGGGCTGCAACCCCCCTTTCCGCAATATATATATTTTTGTTCTTCTGTCTATTTATGTTGATGAGTATGGGCTATATATACAACTATTTGCGTAATAACCTATTTACACCTCTACGAAATGTTTGTCCACTTCCTCAAGTTCAATCCGAACTTTGTAGTAAACATACATCTCCGTACATCGCGCACTATTTAGAAGAAGAGCATGGCAACTTCGCCACATAAAAGACTGCAACGAATTTTTTTGACCCATCCATATATGCAGTCGAGCCAAAGCTGTACTCTAGCTTGTAAAAGGTAGATAGAGACTTTGATTTAAGAAGCAGATTCCCTCGGTATTGCCCATTCAATTCGCCAATCCTTGTTCTTGGCTGACAATCCTGAGTCTGTTTCCTGTGAACTACTAACTAGTCCAAGTATTGATTTTTGTCTAGGCCCTGTTGAGCTTGTTGGGAAGGTACCTACAAAGCGGCATAGTTGGGGCCGTTTATACAAAATTTTCTAAAAAAGAAATGAGAAAGCCCGTGGTTTGAGGTAAGGGCACATATGTAAAATTTCCATGCGATATATAGCATTGGCTGTTTGCGTTGAGTTGGGGAATAAAGCTTTTTTTGGGCCATTAATGTATCAGAGCGGGGGCAAAGATCCCAGAGTAAACAGAAGAGGGCAGAAATTTATAGTCCAAACACGAATTTGTAAATTTGCTCCAGGTACAGATTTTTTCGTCTCTCGAAAAAAGAAAAAAAGAAAAAAAGAGAGAGATCAAATGGTGCGCGACATATGTCACATTAAATTACTGGAGTTCATTTCGGATATCAACCTGGTCGTCACAACGGAAACTATAGGCGCTGCAAAATTACAGAGAGTAATGAAAATTGATCATATGGTAGAACCGATTTCTCTTTTTCTATAACCGTTTTTGCTAATGTTCAGATTTTAAGAGCGTTGAAAATTGGACCCGGCTCTCGAGCTTCGGATAATGCCCTTTACCACATCCTCAACCTCGTCCCAATCGTTAGTGTTAACCCGCTGGATGTCTGTGTTGAAATAATTTTTGATGTCCTGGAGCATTTGCCATTCTTCTTTACTCGCAACGAAGGACACGGCGACGCCAACACGGCCAAAGCGGCCGGTACGGCCGATGCGGTGGAGATACGTTTGGGCATCAGCAATGCGCTTTGTAGCTTGTGGAGTGTGGAGTTCGGGTATGTCCTATTTTTTTACGTTTGGCGAGAGTGGGAAGATTAGTTGTGGATGTTGCTGGCAAAAAGGAAAAAAGGAGGAGGGGTCGTGGGAAAACATACATAGTTGATAACCATTGATACGGTCTGTACATCGATTCCTCGAGCCAGAACGTTGGTGGTAATGAGAACCTTGGCATCACCTTGGCGGAACTTGTCAATGATTTCATCGCGCTTCTGCCCATCAACACCACCAGTAAGGGACACAACGGTGTGACCTTCGGCCATCATTCGCCGTTCAATCTCAGCTGCTGAAGCTCGGGTCTGTGGCTCATGGTTAGTGTCTTGGGAAGAATGGTTCCGTGATAAGGAAACAAATTTTACCTTCACAAATATAATTGAGGACCCGATGGTAAGTAGGCCGTAGAACTTCACTAGAATATCGAATTTGTGTTCATCCGAGTCACAGTCCAGGTAAAGCTGTTTGATGCCCTCGACTGTCAACTCTTCATGCTTGAGAGTGATCTGATTGGCATTTGGCGCAAACTTGTTGGCGTAACGAACGACGTGATCAGGAAAAGTAGCTGAAAAGAGCACAATTTGAATGGTTCTTGGAAGTAGCCTGTATCCATATTAGTCACAATGAAAGTGTGTACCTTAAAAAGCAGTGTCGAGAAGGCTCACGCTTTAACTCGAATACATTGATCTCCCAGGCCCTGTTGATCCAGCATGTTGTCTGCCTCATCCAGTACCAGGACCTTTAAACGTTGCGGATTAAATAGTCGTTTCCGGATGAGATCCATCACGGTTCCTGGAGTTCCCACCACAACAGGAGCTTCTATTTTTTGATTGCGATTTGAATCCATAGGTACCGCCGTAGCAACCTTCAATTTTTCGAGGTATGCGCCCATTACTTGGATGACACCCACAATCTGGCGGGCCAATTCACGGCTGGGGGCTAGCACTAATGCTTGTGGTACAAGTTCCATTTCCGGAGACAGATCAAGGCGAGAGAGGATGTTTAGGGAGAATGCTGCGGTTTTTCCTGTACCGGATTGCGACTGGCCGATCATATTCGCTGGGGGGTCATGCAGAAGCAGTGGAAGGGCCTTTTCCTGGATCTTAGACGGGCGACGAAAGTTCATAGCATGTAGACCTCGGAGAATAGACGGATTTCTGTAGTTCGACCAACGATGAGTTCCGTGAAAACCAGAAAAGAATAAATAAAATGGGGGTGGGGATCAAAATGGCTTACATCATGAGCTCCTCGAAGCTTTTAATCGAATATAATGGATTATTTGGGTCCGCCTGCAAATCGCTCAGCTTGACATTGACTGAGTAATCTGGTTCCTGCAGTTGGGATCCGCCCAAATCTGCTGAGGCTCCATCTGTTTGGCCGTCCGCAACTGGTGGTTTGGTAGCAGCTGGCGGTTCTGTGGTAGCTGGCGGCTCTGCAGTAGTTCCTAACTCACCTCACCAAGACTGTCAACAACGACGCAAGACTAAAAAAGAAAAAAGAAAAACAAAACGAAGCAATGCAATGATTGCATATCCAAGCATAACATACCGGCAGCAGGATTAGATGTAGCCGCAGTATCTGTCTTATCTGTCTTATCTGTCTTGGGCTCTTCCCTGGAAATTCGGGCTTCGAGTGGCCCTCCAGCGGGGGTCTCGGACGTCATTTTTTACACAGAAAAGGCAAAGTATGGATTAAAGTTAAAATAGGGCTATAACAGATGGTGTCCGGGAATAAGACGAAGAAACCAGGCTGAAGGCCGAAGCGTAGATGGTAGAGAGCTATATAGAAGAGGCGGGGAGGTAGTAAAGCTTGAAGCGGAGTATTGAGACGAATGGAGGGGGAGGCGGAGTCGAGCGAGGGGTAATGTCCAATGAAGAATATAAGGAGGAAAATAAGACGGGGTATATCAGCGTTGCTATGTCAACCTGGCAGCCAAAGAGACGGTGAAATGACAGCAAAGTCCGTGGCTTTCTTCACCGTCGTTGTAGTCTGAGGGAACCAGGACGATATATATTTTGTCGCGAAAAATCCAAAAAGTCAACAAGAAGCTTCTTGACTTCCCCCACGTCGGAATCTTGCTGAGTCATGCACCAAGCAACGGCCAACGCTAATCCGTTTTCGCCCTGGGATCTTGGCAATCCCCCCTAAAACAGATTAGCGCAGTTTTCTTTGGTTTTGTTCCAGAAGGCCACTAGTCCCAAGATAGCCTAGGCCCTCTCCAGCATGTGTGGCTGATAACGCGGTGGCTGAGAAGTGGGCTGAGTGGCTTTGGTGGGGATATTTGGATGTTGTATCGCTGACGCCCAAATATTTGGTGATTCTCTTCTACACTGTGATTCTTCCCTTTTATTTTCTTCTATTAATCAGACCAGCATCAGCCTGCCCTGCCTCTTTGCATGTATTGCCGCAGAGTCCGCGGTTCTCGCTTTATTTGCGTCTCCAACCAAGGTGCCTAGGCCAGTCTGCAACACCGTGCATGGAGCCAGATAGGGATTAGCAATGGCGGATGTTGATATTTCTCCACAGTTCGGGTCTGAGTTGAGGGTATATCTTTGCGCAGTGCCTCTCTTGTTTGTTGATGAGGTTATCGGCTAACCGCTGTTGTCAATTAGGACGCTTTTAAACCAGTCAATGCTTGGGTACGACTCCTTTTTCCCCGCGCATCTCTTTCGTGTGCCAGTTTCCCTTATAGACCCCGCTTTATAGCAACTTCCCGTGATTCTGGAAACCTTCTCGAACCAGGATATTAAGTTTAGTGTGTCTAGGTTTCAAACGGTATTGGATGGCTCGATGAAGTCCAGCAATTCTATCGCGAACGAAGCACCATCGAGAAGGAGTATGCTGCGAAGCTTACCGCATTGTGTCGGAAATACCATGAGCGCAAGGCCAAAAAGTCGAGTAGCTTGAGCGTGGGAGATACCCCAGTGATGACTCCAGGCTCGTTAGAATCCGCTTCGTTGACCACCTGGACCACTCAACTCTCCGCCATTGAGGCGGAAGCGGCAGACCGGGATCGTTTTGGTTCCGACTTGATATTCCAGGTCGCTGAACCCCTCAAACAGGCGTCGGTGCGGTTCGAGGAACTCCGAAAAAACCATGCTGAGTATGCGGCCAAGCTGGAGAAGGAGCGAGATTCCACATATAGCGATTTGAAGAAGGTAAAGGGTAAATATGATGGGGCTTGTCAAGAGGTAGAAAACCGACGAAAGAAAACGGAATCCTCGTTTGATCACAGCAAACAAAAGGCGCAAGTGGCATATCAACAGCAAATCCTTGAAATGAATAATGTGAAGGTAAGGTCTGACCGATGAGTCGTGTGAGACCTGATACTGATTGACCACAGAATACGTATCTGATTTCCATACACGTAGCGAATAAAATGAAAGAGAAATACTATTATGAATATGTCCCGGAACTTCTCAATGTATGGCAACCTTTTTGGATCCTTTTATTTACTTATGAACAAGCTTGAATGACCGTTACCATGACAGGGTTTACAAGATCTCAATGAAACCCGCGTTTCGAAATTGAATTCAATCTGGACGCTGGCGGCCCAGCTAGAAAAGAACACCCTGACTAAATGCGAGCAGCATGTTTCCCATCTAATATCTGAAATTCCGCGTAACGAGCCTAGACTCGATTCTACTATGTTCATTCGGCACAACATGACAAATTGGCAGGATCCTGCAGATACACAGTTTGAAGCAAGCCCCGTATGGCATGATGACGCCACAATGATTACAGATGAGGCTGCAAAAGTCTTCCTGCGGAATATACTGGTGAAAAGCAAAACACAGGCCAAAGAACTAAAGGTAGAGGCAGATAAAAAGAGGAGGGAGGTCGAGAACGCAAAGAAAATACGGGAAAGCATCCGTGCTGGCAAGGATAAGAGAGACGAAGTGGAAGTTGTTAGGGCTATATTTGCCATGCAAGAGGATCTTCACCTTCTGGATCGCAAACGATTAACAGCAGAAGTTGAAACCTCAACTATAACATCTGTTGTCGGCGACTTATCCTTTGGAGCGAAGAACCACAACTTCCGATCACAGACATTTAAAATTCCTACAAATTGTGATCTTTGTGGAGAGAGAATCTGGGGGCTATCGGCTAAGGGGTTCGACTGTCGGGACTGCGGTTACACCTGTCATAGCAAATGCGAAATGAAGGTCCCGGCGGAATGCCCCGGCGAACAGACTAAGGAGGACAAAAAGAAGCTGAAAATAGAAAGACAAGAAGCAGCTTGCTCAGGACCTGCAGTTGATGTCCCTATGCCCACAAATGGTGCATCTGAGCTGCCTGCACTGAGTCGTAGAGATACTATGAACTCTTTAAGCTCGGGATACACCGCCAGCGGAGCGCGCTCTGCATCTGCACTGTCAGCCCCGCAGGCAGTTGAAGAAAGGCCTGCGGAACTTCCAGCATCTGCCCCATCAACGGCCACGAAACCCACCACTGGCCCCCGACGAAACCGAATTGTTGCTCCCCCGCCCGCACAATACATCAGCCCTCCCCCTCCTCCAGCCGACGAAGGAGACGCTAGCGGCGGTGGTCGTGGCTTATCATTAAAATCAAATGAAGCCAGAGGCAAAATGATATATCCATATGACGCCAACGGTGAGGACGAGATTACAGTTGAAGAAGGCCTTGAGGTTACTATTGTTGAACCAGATGGTAATGTTTCCAAACCCGCAAATCATCCCCTCCCCCCCACCTCCCCGTCGCCCATTACCTACATTACCTGCCGCGCCTAACATAAGAGCAAACGAACAACAGACGGATCCGGTTGGATGCGCGTGCGAGCAGGGGCCCACTCCGGGCTCGTCCCAGCTTCTTACGTCGAAACCATCTCCACCCCTTCGCCCGCCCTCTCACCACGGCCTGGCCTCCCCGAACGACCGGGATCTACCTACTCGACCTCCAGCGCGTCCCTTGCCAGTAGCGCTGCCGGCAAACGACGAGGTCCGGCTGTGGCGCCCAAGCGCGGAGCTAAAAAATTGCAGTATGTGGTTGCGCTGTATGACTACGAAGCGCGCAGTGATGCGGAGTGGAGCATGGCGGAGGGGGATAGGTTTGTGCTTGTGAATCGGGATAGTGGGAATGGCTGGTCTGATGTTGAGAAGGGGGGCCAGACAAAGAGTGTACCTGCGAATTATATTGAGGAGGTGTAGGATCGAGAGGGGTTTTATTGGGGGTTAAGGGTGGAAGTTTGGGGTGTTTTTTTTTGTTATTTTTGTTATCCTATTTTCCCTCATAATCATTTACATAGGGGATGTTTATATTACCTGTATAATTTTGATTTCCCCAGCGTGCATATTTTAACTCTTGTCCAAGGTTGTCATTGTTCCGTGCAGCTGAGTCAATTCTACTCCCGCCCTTCCCCCTCCCCCCCCCCTTTTTTTTTCTCTTTTCTGTATCCAGTGGGTTATACATGCCATTTGCTGGAGTATTTTGAGGTAGGACGTTGCTTGTTTTTGCTGTCCTTTTCTTTGCCTTCGCCTGGTGTCATATAATCCACCATTTCCCACCCCCTTAAGTAGCAATCCCACATTCCCCAGTGTATTCCATATGACCTGAACTGCTATATAAATCCATATATGACATTGCCATCACATTGTCTGTCCCGTGTGAAGAAAGGGGTTGACATAAAAAAGAAAAGAAAAAGGACCGAAAAAAGAAATATCGGAAACAGTGGGGAAACAGGGTTCTGAAAAAGAGAAGAGGGGTGGTCGCATCGAAGCCACGTAAGTGCCGAGAAGTAAGGTTGCCGGTCACTGTCACGTAAGTGGCTAATCTACTTCGTACTGCGTATATAGCGGAAATGCAGCGCAGCGTATACAAGTTGCTTCGGGGTGGGCGTACATCAAAGATGATCGCTGGAATGGGTGGCGTGGGGTTACTACGTTAGTGAGTGAGTTGATGCAGATTACATATATATATTTTCTTATTCCTCTTGTGTTTGATGTCTAGTGCATGGGATATATTGGTTTTATACTCCGTATACACGGAGTGCGCGTTCTGAATCCACTGGGGCAAGGAGAATTTGCCTTGAGGTTTAGCTTGAAACACTGAAGAGTTACAGGGCAATGTCTACGTAAGCACGTAATGGAAATAGAGATCTCCTCTTCCAAAACCAGCCTAGCTTTAACTACATGTCTAGGGCGTTTTAGGGCGCCTTGGGGGCGGTCCAGCTTGAGAACAAGCCCTAGTTCGACCCCGAATGACCAATAAAAACTTGATATTCCCCCCGTCCCAAAGGGCTTTAACTTGCGTAGCCGCTGAGAATGAGCTCCAGGGTGCCCCCTAGTAATGGGTGATACGCCACAACCACGACGATGTTTCCTGTTCCCTGGCTCCAGGCCTCGGGTCTGGCTGCTGCCCTGCTTTTAAACGTTTTTGACTTCCCTTTTGTTTCACTTTTTGTTGGCCAACCTTCAGTCATATTCATCTGGTTCTCTCTATACTCTCTTTTTTTTATTTTTTATTTTTGTTTGTTCTATCATCTCAGTCTCTATCGTTTGAGACAGAAATACAGGCCTATCTGTATATCCGTCGTTCTTTCCGACCTTTCTTTCCTCTCCCTCCTTCCATTTTCTTTCTTTCTCTTATTATTTTATTTTAATTTATCTTTATCTTTTTATCTTTTTATCTTGCTGCTCATATTCAAAGTCTTTCGTTCAAAACGACACATTCATTACCGATTCCAGGTTTCATTAGACGTCTTTTTGCACGCTACCTACCAAGTTACTGAGAAAATATCTTGAGAGAAAAACCTGTTCATTGATTGACACCTGCCACAACCAAAAAACCGCTTTAGAATATTGTAATACCGCTTCTCCATTATGAAAACCACAGCTGTGTCTGTGTTGGCGACGGCCGTCTTGGGAGCCTCGTCCGCCATGGCTGGTGTGGTCAACAATGTCCAGGCCAGAGCGACCAAAATTACTCCTATTACAGTCAAGGGAAACGGTATGTCTTTTTCTTGGGCCTCCCTTTGCATTGGATTAAGGGCTTAATTCCCAACGGGGGCCACGAATTAACTGGGATCTCTCTGTTCTATAATAGCATTCTGGAAGGGGAACGAACGCTTTTACATCCGTGGGGTGTAAGTCCAACCTCCTGAACCCTCTTAGAAACCCTGTTTGCATATGTCGGCTTTTATGATCATCTCGTTTTGCCAGTTTTTAAAAATATCTGAGATGCGTACTAAAATTCATCTTTTACTGCATGCAGTGATTATCAGCCAGTTAGTGACCCTTATGTTCCCAATTGCTCAAGCTCGAGGATGGCAGTTACTGATTTATCCTGTAGGGTGGTGCTTCCAAGGTCGAGGATCCTCTGGCTGATCCCAAGGGATGCAAACGGGATATCGCCAAATTTAAAGAGTTAGGCCTGAACACTATCCGTATCTACACTGTCGATAACAGCCAGGATCATGATGAGTGCATGGAAGAGCTGGCTGCAGCTGGTATCTACCTTGTCCTCGACGTCAACACGCCTAAGTATTCCATTAACCGAAAAGGTACGTCTTCCCTGGTTTCGGAGATGACGCAGAGTACAGTCTTAGATATTCTGACATTTCTCCCGTTTTTGTTCTGCAATGTAGAACCTGAGGTTTCCTACAACGACGTCTATCTCCAGCACGTTTTCTCCACTGTCGAAATGTTTGCTAAATATGATAACACCCTGGTATGATAATAAGCGGCTGAATTTATCTTTCACCTAAATTTATCAACTTTCTAACGACAGGTATAGGCCTTCTTCTCTGGAAATGAGGTTATCAACGATGGGCCTACCTCAGTAACTGCTCCTTATGTCAAGGCGGTCACTCGGGATATTCGCCAATATCTCCGTGAGCGGGGCTTAAGACAAGTCCCCGTCGGTTATTCTGCGGTACGGATGGCATAAGAGTATTGATATTTGGAGGGAAATCGATCTAAGGCTAACATAACCGTTTTTATCTCAACAGGCCGATGTCGACACTAACCGCATCCAGATGGCCCACTACATGAATTGCGGCCCAGACGACGAGCGCAGCGATTTCTTTGCGTTCAACGATTACTCTTGGTGTGACCCATCCAGCTTCGAGACAGCTGGCTGGGACAAAAAGGTCGAAATGTTTTCTGGATACGGCCTGCCCCTGTTCCTTTCGGAGTACGGCTGCAACACCAACACGCGTGAGTGGAACGAAGTGAAGGCTTTGTACTCCGATAAAATGACCGGTGTCTACTCTGGTGGTCTCGTCTATGAATATTCCCAGGAACCCAATAACTACGGCTTGGTTGAGATCAAGGGCGGTCAGGCTAAGACTCTCAAAGACTTCGATTCGCTTAAAAAAGCCTTTGCTGCCACCAAAAATCCGGTCGGTGACGGTGGGTACAACAAAAAAGGTGGAGCCAGCGAATGCCCCAAAAAGCAAGCCCCTGAATGGGATGTCGATGGCGATTCTCTCCCATCTATACCTAAGAAGGCTAAGGAATACTTCGTGAATGGTGCTGGGAAGGGCCCTGGCTTGAAGGGCTCTGGTAGCCAAACTGCTGGCACCAAATCATCTGGCCCTGATGGACCAGGTTCTGGTGATGGGGGTGATGACGCCCCCAAGCCAGGTGGTAAGGATCCTAACGGTGCTGCTAGTCCACGGGCTAGATATGCGGTCGTTGTTGGCACATCAGTACTCTTTGGTGCTGCCCTCTTAGTTTAGAGCCCTCGTATTTGTTTCTCGCGTGCCTAACTAGATTCTTGTTCTTTCTCGGTTCCCATTGTCGTTTTTCATCACCCCTACCTACTTCCAGGTACATTGAACCATAAACTTACTTGACTAGACAGCAAATTTGCCCATGATGTCTGTTTTCTTTTTTCATTTCTTTCTTTTTTCCCCCGTTTTGAAGGCTCAATAGGGTTTGTTATGGGTTTGATTTATTCTCCTCCCCCTTTCTGCTCACTTAGACCTCTGCTCATACGATAGTTGTAATATCAGATAAGTTTTTCAATTTTGTTGTATCAAAGTTTCAGCTGCTGTGTCTGGTTGTTGGGCATGTCATTGGCTTTGTGATGAGAAGTGCAGTTATGTCAACTTGGTCTTGAAAGAGTTAGCTACATCCCTTTGGTGGGGGGGGTAATCCTCGGGGTGATGGGCTAACTAAGGAGAGTGGACAAAGGAAATAGTCTTGTTTGCTTTATCCTGTCATCCTGTCACTAGCCCACGGGGAGTCATCTGGCTCTTATTGAATGGTGTTACATTATGGGTTTCACTTCATATAAATATATATATATTTTTGGCTACTCCGAATTTAAGAGGAACTACGTGCGCCATCACATTTTGCAGTTGTCGCCCTCCACCTCTCCATTAGTACGTGACACTTTTTGCCATCCCGCACCGGACCATTCATTTTATCTACTACCCCCTAAAATACTTACCTAGCGGACAGGTCTGCTAACCATCAGTGCCAACAATGAGTGCGCCACCTCCGCCGCCGCAAGTACGGTCGATTCGCCCGCAGTATCATATATAGGCGCGACTTCTACAACATCAGCACCGACAACCTGGATGTCGGTATCTACAAGCGCATCGAGGATGGTGAGAAGCTCGCGGGTACTGAATCCTCCCGGCTCAGAAGTTCCGGTTGCTTTGGCGGGGAGGGAAGGCAAGGTTAAAAAATAGCTGCAACAACAAAGAAACCAGGTGGAAAGGGGAAGGGGAAGGGGAAGGGGGTTGCATACCAGGTGCGAATGCCGGGTCCAAAACATCGATATCAACGCTTATATAAGCCTTATTGTTCCCAACGCGCCGTTTAATTTTCTCTACGATGCCAGTTGTACCGATGCGGTCGATATCGCGCGCTGTGATGATATCGAAACCGCAGCGGATGTCGTTTTGTATGTCTTTTTTGGGTCGGACGACTGGTGCGCGGATCCCGACGTGGATGGAGGAGGTGTTTAGGACGAGGCCCTGTGGCGAATGAGGTGTGAGGATGAAGTGGGTGCATGTGTAGCAGATGGATATTGGGAAAACCGAGCAAGCAAAAACTAAAGGCAAAGTTGGAACTGGCGAATGCCTACCTCTTCATGGGCGATATGGAGGAATGTGCCGTGATTGACACCACTGGGTGCGAATGTATGTTAACTAAATACAGCCGAAACGGGAAACGATTTAAGGATGTGCCTTAAAAAAATACTCACGCATAGCTCGACAGGCCACCACCTGTATTCAGACACAGGTTATTCGTTATTACGGCCATATTCTACAGAGAGTATATCGGGGGATAGTAAAAGTTACGCGTATATACATACCTAACACAGATGGGTCCCATGTGTCTGAAATTTACCAAGAGAGGTCTGGTTAGTCAATGTATTCTCAGAAATTTCGGAATTGTGCCCAATTCAAGTCCATGGTAGACTGCTCGCTCCTTGGGAGGATACCAACCGATATGACTGTCGAAATGAATGACAGAGACTGGACCCCAATGTTTATACGTTGACCGCAACGCTGGCAGGGTGGTGGTATGGTCACCGCCGAGAGTGATAATGCGAGGGACCGTCGAAACGTCAGAGGCGTTGGTGGGTCGGGATGAAACCACCTGGAGGGAAAATGTGAGACTGGAAACAATGCAATAATTGATATGCGAGGATGGTTGGGGATGTCCCGTATCCAACTCGAAAGTCGCTATGAGAGAAACCGGGGATATATGAAAATGGCAAAGCGGCAACATCTGACCGCGTGCAAAGAAATTCACGCAACTCACCTTATGCGCTTTGCCAAGTTGGTTCAAAGCGATGGTATTATCCAGGAAAGTCAAAGGAACGTCACCGCAATCAACAATACTTGCCCAGCTAGTAAAGGCATTTACGCCGGTGTAGATACTCCAGGAAGCGTCTGGCTCAATCCGCTGGGAACCCCGACGGATCCCTGCAGGGCCAAATCTTGCACCGGGACGAGCGGTTACTCCCTGCCAGCTCGCATGGAACACAATAAGTACCAATCGTAAAGCCACAATGGCCGCCGAAACAGGATCATGCAGCGCAAAGGTAGCTTGCGCGAGAAAGATCGCTAGCAGAGCTTATGAACATATATTTACCGTATCAAACGGAGCGCCAATGAAAGCAATATCGTATCGTTGCTGCTGAGCTTCGCTATCCACGAAACAATTGACATATGGAACATTCGCAAAAGTCATCAGTCCAGAGAACTGACTACCAAACTCGATATCAACCGTATCATCTAGTGCAAGGGGTGCTTGTACGGTTGCGCCATGAATGGCTGCGACTGGCGGAAGCACAATATCTGCAGCGTTGTTTAACTCCGCCAAAAGCTGGAGCAGAACCAGGAAAGAGGAACGCATGTTGCTGGTCGACTGAAGCAAGATATATACTAGTATGAAGTTTCGGTGCAGATGGCAAACCGATCGATCATTCTACCAGTTTAGACCACTTACTCCTGCTCCTCAAAGATGATAACACTCGTGTAACTGACTTGGAGATGATAACAAGCTGTGGCGTGATACGAGTACTAGTAGTACTACAGTTTGAATGTCTAATTCTTGGTTAGAACTTGAAGTTTGTTATTGAGCATGTTTCAACCCGGAAGTATTGGCGATTTAGAATAGAGCAGCTAAGCCTGACAAAGTCAAAAGAGCGTTTAGATGTAAGAACGTACGGAAACTCAATTATGATATCAGCCTCGATGAACCGAGTGAAATTTAATTACTGCTACTAGTGTTAAGAAAATACTACAGAGTAGTATAGTAGGTTCCACAACTCCATCACGGGTAAAACACTATCCATAAAGTACTATTTAAAACTATTTCGCAGTTGCATGATACTCGCTCAATTTCAGATCCTGTTGCCGACGCTTGCTATAATAGTATATAATATATTCCTTCAATCCATTCTTTCATTATTTCTCCTTTTCGTTGCTGCCCTGGATTATTTATTGTACTAGTAATCATGGTGTGTCATACCCCGCTCAAATTATTCTCTGTGATGCGTCTAACTGGAGCCTCAAAAAAAAAATAAAAAATAAAAAAAGCCACATGCAGATTCGTCGTATTTCGCTCCTGGTCTGTCAAAGTCAGAGGTGTATGGCCAGCTCCTCGAACAAACCAAAGGGTTGTTAGATGGCCAGCGCAACTGGGTATATACACCCACCCCTTAGGCATTTCGATCTTTGCCGGATACCTTCAATTTGCTGCTACAAGGTATCGCATGCTAACTGTAACATGTCATGAGAAAATAATTCAGGTGAGGTATGCTAGCATCCCATTTGCTCCACGACTATTAAATAGTACTGTACGGAGTACAGTACGTTTCCTTTGAAACCCGGCTCATCATCAACTTAGCAATTTTGCCAACGTTGCTTCGTTACTATGGCATGCATTCGCCGCCCTTCCCGCACCTTCATCAGCCGTAAACTGGACTGGTTTCTATGTCAGAAAAGATAAATTTCCATCCCCCACTTCTCCGGATTCAGATGTCAAGGGAAAATCCAGTACCCAAACACTGCTACTGGGCCCGTTTCACGGCAAACCCGCCTGCCAGTTAATCCAGTTCGGGAAGGGAGTGTGCGGAACCGCAGCTGCAAAACAGGAGACTGTCCTGGTCCCAGATGTACTCGAATGGGAGGGCCATATTTCCTGCGATGCCGAGAGTAGAAGTGAAATCGTTGTTCCAATTTTGGTGAATGGAGAGGTGAGTTCTCATTTCCTTCCAGTCCAGCAATGGAACATCTTTTGAGCGGTTGTTCACCGCGGCGAATTTTGAGTGATTGTTGTTCGAAATTATATTTTCTGCCATGCTATTTAATTATCGGAGGCTAAGGGGATATATTATTTATATCAGACAGTTGCTGTAATTGACGTCGACTGCACTCAACCATCTGGATTTGATGAAGTCGACAAAAAATGGCTCGAAGCCCTCGCAGCCATCCTGTCAGAGAGCTGCGATTGGTAAGGTAATTATAGTGAATAGCCAGTGTTCTTTTCGGTTTTATCTTAGTAGTTCGTTCTTTTGTGTGATTCAGCATTAGGATATACGAAGTTCTTACATGTGGAGTGCTTGTATCTGCTGAACAATCACCTGTGTTTATTTTTGGATCTAAGGATACCCTACCATGATTTTAGGTTGTCCGAAGATTGCAGTATGAATATCACAAAACCGCGAATATCCATACATTTCTCTTATAGCTCTCTTACATTTCCTTTTTTCCCTTTGTTTCCTTCTTTTACATAGAGCTGCCGAGCTAGGTGGCCGTCTTCATTGTTCTAGATCACCCATCAGACGACGCTCCGCTAGCGGGTTGATTGCGATATGGATTCTGACGACACCAAGCACGATTGCAGGGAGTCAAACGATATCCCCTAAAAAGGACCAAGTTTAAAAAAAGAGTTTGCTGTGTACTATGATATTCGTGACAACGATGCACGTATAAATTTTGAATTGACGACGGTTTTGGAAAGGCGGCGGCATAAAAGGATCTTGTCAAGTTGGCTCTGTCAATTAAGTTAATGACGGTACTCGAGAGGGCCAGGTTATGCCCAGGAATTCTTTTGCATTGTTTAATTTGCCTGCCTTGTTTTTTTTTTTCTTTTTTTTTTTTTTTGTTCATTTTTGTTCATTTTCGGTTCATTTTCCTGTACCTCATCGGCCGACCAGTCGCAAGGTATGCAACATAAATTTCTGAAATTTAAACTCTCCCAGCAATATAGCATCGTAATTTATTCTAGGGGTTTAGTAATGGAATATACAACGATAAACAACAGATGCCCCTCTCCACAATATAGGCAGTTTATCTGAAAAAAAAGTATTATCAAAGGATCAATCTCACGAGGAGGGAATGTGAGTTGTGTACGATTTCCCGCTCCATAGAGCATAAAATATATATCCAGGGGATCATCCATATGAACGAGGATAACGGTAATTCCAAACATTATCCGAAGCCAAAAAATAGAAATAGAACTAGTGGCGGATAACAGGAAACGGAAGCACAAGGAAGCACGAGGATAATCTATATCTACATGTTAAGCAAGCTCATTTGTCTCCGGAGTGGACTTGTTGAGCCCGTGCCAGGACTTTCTCCATCCTCACTCGGGCCCAGCCCGCTATCAGTGCCCGCGCAGAAAGGTGTGTCGGTGTCCGGGTCGATATCCCACTGTTCTTCCTCAATTTCGTTATTGGTAGTGTCGAGATCACCATCACTAGCGCCGCTCCATCCTCTCTGGACTGCACCACGAACGTTCCAACGCAGCGCACGACGGACACTCGCGAACCATTCCCCTGATCCCGCCACAACTGTGGGGAAGGGGTACTGGCTTGCTTCCACTGTGACGTAGTCACCTTGACAAAGCTCGATACGACCTTTGCCATCAAATGAACAGTATGCTGTAGAACGTGAAGTGCTGGGCACAGCAATGCGTAATAGGAGAGCATCTGAGAGTACCATTGGCCGGAAGGAAAGGGTGTGTGGACAAATAGGGGTAAGAAGAATTCCGGGAATTGAAGGGTGGACCAGAGAACCGCCCGCTGAAAGAGAGTACGCGGTAGAGCCTGTGAATAGCAATAGTTAACCCCCTGCATAGAAGTAGATCAAATATCAAATGGTAATTACCTGTGGGGGTAGAAAAAATACAGCCATCCGCTTGGACCACTGTTAACAGCTCATTATCACCATATAATTCTAGGTTCGAGACGTAAGGTGAAGGCCCACGGTCAATTACCAGTTCGTTTACCACTTCGAACTGCTCACCTTCTACAACCGCTCCGGGCAAATGTCCTAGTTTCCGATCCGCGCGGTAGACAGTGCACGTAAATCTCATGCGCAGATTTACGCGCATGCCCACATCACCCATTATTTGATTTAGGTGTTCTTTGTATTTTTCAAACTCGAAATTTGTCAAGAAGCCCAGGCTCCCGAGCGCAAAGGATAGTACGGGCGGTACAACGCGCTGAAAAAGCCAAGAGGTAAAGAGGACAGTTCCGTCTCCGCCCAAAGTAAGGACTAAATCAAAAATTTCCGGCGATGACCAGCAAAGGTCGGGAGTCCAATACCTAAGCATATGTTCAAACTGGGGCTCTTTGGCTAGCAGGCCGGGAGCGTCAAAACGTTTCGAATTCCGCAATTTGTGATCGACGTAGACGTTGACTCCTAGCTTGCTACCATATCGAGGTGTGCTAAGCAACCATTCTGCCAATTCTCGTGTGAGGTGTACCAGGCGATTATCCCTTGCTTTCGTAACGATCATAACGTTTTTGACAGCCAGCTTAATAGGGCGCCGTTGCAGTTGTTTGGACACTTCCCGAACGCCCGTGGCCGTTTGCATCAATCTCGAGTGTGACATCCACTCGTCTGCCGCAATCTCCTCAAGGACCTTGTCAATGTTGACTGCATCGTCGAATCGCTGGTGATAAAAGCAAGGGGATGTTAAAGGGAAGCGTGCGGCGGAGGGCGTTTTCTCAGGGTATACGCTCGAGTTTGAAAGGACAGAAGAAATCATCCGCGACGAGCCGTTATCTCCCTCACGGCTAGGTTGAGGTAGGAGACCCGCCAATGACGCCGTAGGGGGTGATTGGCTGTTGAGAGAGCCGTTTCCTTTCGAAGCGAGGGCTTTCAATATGGTCTGGCGTGGTATGGAATCGATTGACCGCGAGTTTTGGCGATGCTGTAGGAAAGATCTTGTAGAGTTCATCAGAAGGAAGGGAGAACCGGGAAGCGGCAGAATCGTTTCCGGTTGCGGTGTTGTGGCAGGCGTCGGCGCAACAGTGAGTTTCTCGTGGCTTAGGCGGGGACGGGGGATCGGATCACCTAATTGCAAAGGGTCGAGGTTGCTCGCATAGTCCCGAAGCAAAGTGTTGGAGGTTGGATCAGGCGCGCACGCGAGGCCTAGAGAGGCTGGAGCCTTCGAACCAGACTCCCCTCCGCCAGTAGCTTCAGTGCTGGGCTGTTGTTGATGTTGTTGTTGTTGTTGCTGTCGCTGATTCGGTGGAGAATACAGCGAACTGGGCTCTTCCCCGATCGTCTGGAGGTTATCATGAGAGAGGGTGCGATGGGAAGCCGACATCGTGATAAAAATTCAACCAACGTGAAAGGGCCCAGCCGAAAATGAGCGGGGTAACTCCCAGGGAGGGGCACTCTTCCCGCTGCTTGACACCAGGGGAAAAGCAAGCGAATGTTGCGCAAAGAGCTCGTCTTTTCTATCCAGCAGAGATACGAGGGGAAGTGGAGCAGCGGGGGAGGGCCAAGGAGAGCCTGCGAGGTCTAGGCTGGAAGAAGCGAGAAGAAGATTGGGGAATATATACATAACTCAATGCTGCAGGACGATGAAAGGGACAAGTGAAGCAGACCATGCTTGCTTATATAGAGTCAAGCGATCCTTAGTTAGGTTGGGCTCAATATCTCCGCCAAAGTCAAACAACAAACCGGCGCCGTGAAGGCTTGTGGTGAAGATTACCGCATTTGGCGACCCTGGGTTAGGGCTGCTGATGTAAGAGAGTTTGTTTCTTTGACTTATCCATCACATGACGCTCCAGTTAAAAGAAAGTCCCCAGCGCCGTGAACAAGTGCCCGGACTCCAGCTAAAACTCTCAACACCAGCAACTTAGAGACGCCCCCATTCGCCTGCTGCTCCCTTTCTGTCACGTTCGGCAAAACCAACAGGAAGCCAGGGTGGTTGCTTGTGACACCCCGTGTTTGAGGCTGGCTTTCTCCTAGCTCGTTCTCCCCCGGGTGCCTTTGACATGGAGATATTTCGGCAGACGCTTCATATAATTCCCGTATCAGTTTCCCCTCCCTTCTTTACAAAGAAATGGCAAACTGAGATAATTAAGGGTTACTAGTTAGCTAGCAAAGAACACTTGAAACCACCACAAGGGCAGCGCCAAATATCTGTGTCTTATTGATCCGCTGACTGTTCAGCGCCATAGTCTGCTTGGCTTGTTCTTCAAGGTGTCAAAATAATTTCTGGACACCACCACACACATGGGGATTGGGTTTTACACAATTGGCCAAGATATTAACAAACTACTATTGAGCTTTTGATATTTTCTGCCTCTGAAGTCGCTGGTGATTTTTGAAAAATGGCATACAGATTGGTCAGCCAAGGGATGTTTCCCAACATCATTGCAACTATTTTTCCACATCACACAGAGAGGATGGAAAGGTAAATAAATTTAACTGGATACTCTTCGATTCTCCAAGGCTTCAAGATATTGTAGTGCGCGGTTGAATATTTGTTCGAGCCTATCCCTGGCATTCCCGAGTTGGTCTACTATGCATCTATGAAAAGCCGTCACTGTGGCTGTCACGGACAAGGATCCCTACATGGGCACCAGTCTCCTATGTTTTTGGATCACGACCTTGGTGAGGAGAAGTCCTAATATGAAGCAACAACAACCATATTTATTTGGCATGGATTTTTCTTGTTACGCTTGGGAGGCAAGATAAAGAGCTTTGTAGTGGCCGTCGTCAAGCTCCCTAGCTCAACCTCTCACACAGTGCCTCAGGTGTGGTCAAGCTTAGCCAACCCCTTGAACCACCCCCACCAGCGTGAGGCCCACCCATTTAACACATCCCAAAACGCTGGATGGTGTCAAGACAGGGTCGAGGAATTCCACTCTCTCTCACTGTCTTTTCCAATGCGAATGAAAAAAAATGAAAAAAAGAAAAAAAAAAAAAAAAAACGAGGCAAGACACCCTAAATACCCGAACTGCCATATCTACAGCCCCTACCAAACGCCATTTCCCCTTTTTGCGAATCAGTTAAAACTTTCAAATGGAAACTTGGAGGGAATAATATAAAATTTAAATAACTTCCATATCTCACTGAAGAAGAGGTACGGGTCCTATACTGCGTACCTGAGGCAGTTGCTAGGCGAGCACCCTGATGTCCGTTTGTGACACAGTATGTCACTGGAAATTCACACTATCCTTCATTTCATTGAACGTTCGGTGTCCTTCGTGTTTAACAAAAATTTTAGGTTTTATTTTAGTTTTACTTCTTCTGACACAGTGCAGTGGTATCATCATGTTTGAGTGTATGGGGGGGGGGGATCCGCAGCCACTTCGTTTCCATACTTGCCGCATTTCTTTCCCAGCAATTACTGCTTCTTGCTAGGGATGCAGATGCTGGCCCAGAGCCATCCAGATCTTCAAACCCCCCCTTCCCCCCCGGCGGGAATATCCGTCATATCCGTTCCATATGGAAATCCAAAGATAGGACTAGGAGTCCCAACATGCTTTTGGTCTGAGAAGGGCGATCGGCCACCGTACAATCCGTTTCATGAAGTTCATAGCCTGAATCCATTCCTAGGTAACTACTAGTATTGTGCATCGAAAATCGAATAAATAAAATAAAAATAAACCAACAGCTTTCAACATTTTGATTAAACCTTCGAGGCCAGGTAGGGTCAATGAAGCAATCCGGTTAATGTAGCGTCGTTGATGACGGGCCGCCTCTGCTCTAACTCCTGTGCCATGTTATTTCCCCCCGTCAGCAAGGGGGTTTCGAGGTGAAAGATGAAGAAATTGAAATTGTGGCCAGGAGCTATTCAAAGATTATTATTATTCGAAGAGTTTCTATCTCGTCTGGTCGCCAGGAAATTTTACTACCTTGGCTGCCAGCAATCTCATAAAATCTTATTGGTGGCCAGACGAGGAGATGAGAAGTCCCAAGGTGAGCATACTTGGCACAGAGAATGTCATCGCCTCGTTAAACCAGCAGTTTACTGTAAAACTCCTTTATTTCCTGTTGTTTAACAATCGTCTTGGACCCAAAATCTCACCCCATCCATAGAGATCCAGCTAAATATTAACAAAGGTAGTTAGTTGTTCACGCTATCTATACAGGCGGAGATCTTTGATCACGACTTCCCCTGCCCTCTCTCCTCTCTGCCTCCTCTTTACCTCTTAGCTATTCACCCACTCCAAGTTCAACTACTTAAACGCCCGACAAGAAAATACAACCCATCCTACCAGCGCCTAGAGCCCCATTAAAATTACGGAGTAGTTCAATCGAATTGAATCAAATCTTGCCAACTTCCCGGCTCCCTCCCTAATTGGTGCCGCACACCCCAATCAGGGCAAATGTTGCACCAATCTTGGAAAGTATGGTGTTCCAAGCCCGGTAACCGGATCCCAGCCCGGTGTTGCGTTCCAGCTAGCGTATGGAACAAATGGGGTATCCAGGCCACTGTATATACTCTTGCCGGTGCAACCGTTGGAGCCTCCGCGGACGATATCTGTCAAGCCCTGGTAACCGGAACTATAAAGCCAGGGATTGAGGAAGCCGAGAGGCGGTTGCCCTTGAGAGCCACGTGCGGTGTTTAGTAGATAGACTATTGCAGCAAAAACAGGGGTGGATGCGCTGGTTCTTGTTAGAATATGCTTTCCATACGTATATATATATTTAATTTTCTTTCTCTCTCTCTCTCTTTCTTTCTTTCTTTCTTCTTTTTTTTTTTTAAGTATAGGTGGTATACAAAAGGTCCAACTGCACGAGTCAAGTTGATAAAATTTTCACATACCTGGTTCCGGTAACAAGGGCCTCGCCTCCCTTGTCGATTACAGCAAAATTTTCTCCTTGAGCAGCGACGTCTGGAAACGCACGTCCGCCGGGGTTATACATGCCCGCCCACTTATCACCCAGCATGCTCAGGTATTTCTTAACAGCCTGCTCTTGGTACGAGGGTCTTTCAAAAAAGTTAGAAAAGCCTCCTGATGAGAAATCCGCCGCACTCTCGGGGTCAAAGTTAACGGTGGCGCCAACTGAGGTCACGAACGGGCACCCCGAGGGGAACGTGGGATTGAAGATAGTTCTATTCGTCCCGTCATTCGACTGACAGGCACTACCAACACCTGTATCGCCACTAGAGAAAATTAGGGAGACACCCCTCGCACCCAATTGCGCGAACAGACTGCATACTGACTTTGCGTATGGCTCTGGAATGTTCTGTTCGTTTTCTCCATATGATGTGCTGAGGACGGTGGGTAGTTCATGCTGAGGCAAATCAAGGAAGTGAAGAACTTGCTCCAGGTATGGTTCGGTTTCGTAGTTATTAGGGTCTGGTTGGTCGAGGTCTGGAACAAGCTTTCCCAGGCCTGCAGTCGTAAAAAAGGTAACGAGGGATGTGTTGGATAAGCTAACCGCATACTGGACGTCTAGGTTCGCTTCAAAAGAGTTTTCTTCGCCGCCCTGCGGATTGACACCGCCATTGATGGAATGCACGGAGAAGTTGAGCGCAATTGAACGACCATCAATGGATGTAAGGAATGACTCGAGGTCATCATATTGGGCATATTGCTTGAGGAAGCCGGAGACCCCCAGGGTGTCTGAATTTCCTGGTGGGATTGTATAATTTGAAAATCCGTATAGTTCTCGCAGGCAAGATGGAACCACGTAGGAAGGATCACAATCTTGTGGCACATCATCTGAAAAAGTTTTAATGGGAAGTTTTCCCACCTTTGTGATTGTCGAACGTTGCGGTTGGAGTCTTGCAAACATCGTGGTAGGCTGGATCATACGAACATTGGGCGCAATGGATGAAGGAGCGGAGTACTTGAGAGTGCGAATTCTGGAGTCTTTGCTCTCCTCATCGATGAAATAGTAGAAACTGGTATTCAGAAGACGCTCTGCCTGCTCGACTGTGGTATGAAAGCTGATCCAGGAGCCATCATCTTTGATATTGTCGCTGGGGACCCCTCTGGAAGTAAGCCAGGACAAAAGCTGAGCAGACACATCAGAGGGAGGTCGTAAGAAGTCCTTAACTTCTTCTCTCCCCATATGCATGCCGTAAAGGGGACTGCCTGGGGTAGAGATATCCAGAACTCTCTTGTAGAAGCTATCCTCATTTTCCTGGTGTACCGCTAGTCTAAATCGAAGGGTCATGGATTTATCTGGAGCTGGTCCTTGGGTCCAGCCATCTGGAATGGAGGTAAGCCGCTCAATTACCTGGAAGGGCTCAGATGAGAATGAGTGCACTGCTGGCACAAGGCCCAAGATCAGGGGACCTAGGGAGCTGTAGAGCGAACGTAACATCACGGCGTTAAAACAGCCAATCGAATGAAGGTGGTAACGAATGCCAGGGCTAATATACCTGGCAATTGAAACAGCATACTTTCAAGTTATTCTTAAAGAGAATTGTATGTATACAATCAATCCAACGAACAGGGGGCCCAGCTCTTTTTCTATGGGACAGGCTGAAGTCGACGATGCAAATCCGCTCCACTATTTTAACCCGCATCGGCCAGATGGAACTCTAACAATACTTATATGTCTGATTCCAAAGCGCTCCGCAAACAAATGGTGGGTGTATGAGACCGTCAAATCCGCCGTTGTATCAACTGGAAAACCCTCGACCTTTTTGGGCGAGTGGCTAGGTCTCCACTATCATAGTACTTCGAAGTTAGTTAAATAGTACTTGTCAAGGAATGATCCGTTTTTGGGTCAACAGCCGGAAAAACACATGGAAAAAAAAATTAAAATTAAAATAAATAAATAATAAATCCCAGGGCGATGTTCTCAATTGAAAATCTGTACTCTGACGAACAACGGTATAAAATTTGCGCATTTGCATTGCTGTTTTTGATCAACTACTTTGAATGTTAAACTTCAAATGTTTGGCACGGAAGAGCTTGAAATGAGTTTTAGCGGTTAAATAATTCGGCAAGGAACCCGCTCTTTTTTCAAATTGGTGGATGGCTGGCTAGTCCGTAGTTTTGACAGCATTCCCTGGCACGAATGCACATATTTCCCTTCATTTGATTTCTTCCTGACAACAAAATCCTTTTCATTCTACATAATCTCCCCTCGTGATATTTCCAGTGTTCGTGGAAGGAGATATTTATCATCAATTGCCACAGCAACGGTTCCAGGCATTCATGGATGGCATCCGTCACAACTTCAAGTCTTAGAGTCAGTCCCCTTGGATGAAAAACCACAACTCCAACTCCCTCTTTCAAATCCCCTTGTTAATCCAACCTTATTCATCTGCATTCTCCCCTGGCCACGACGGATTCTGGGCGTATTTTGACCAGGAACAGCTTGCTTGCCCATTGACATACATAACCTTAGTCCTGATAGGCTTCGTGCTTTATTTCGTCCCGAAGTTGGCTGACCATGTTTCTTTCCGGGCTTGGATTTAGGATGCGGGTAGTAGCATAATGGCAATTTTATCATTATCTTAAATAACCCTATTCCCAGTTTCGATAATGTTTGTGTATGCTGACATGGGGAATAGAATACCAACCACCCATGGATCTGGACGAGTTTAAATCCAACGAGGTGTAAATTTGGTAAGACCCATACATACATCGTGCCTTTGGTTGCTACCTAACTATATTTTGTATTATTTCATGCTAATGGGAAGCCGTTATACCCACGTTAATATATATGTTATCTTGCTGGCTAAAAGTGAATACTACTACTATATGTAAAGGAGCCAGAAAACAACAGTAAAAAGTTTTGCTCGGTATTTTCCTTCCATTCCTTGACACAGAAAATATCATGTTCTGAGTGAGCTAATTATTGCTTGGCTCGGTCCATAGCAAAGTTGATTATTCTATCAGCATGATCAAAGGTGGAGATCCTATTTAAAAAACTTTTTTTTTTCCCTCATGTGGTCCACTGAGATCGTCAAGGAATTCAAGTAGCCTGTGAATTATATTGAAAAGAATCGGTTAATTTCTCTCCTGATAGCACAGGCTGTCTGCCCTTGACTTTGCAAGCCATTATTGGCCTTTACTTTTTATTTATTATTATTATTTTTTTTCAATTTATTTAGATGCTGCAGCTAAGGACGGGAAATTTATCATCGGATGGAAGCGAGCATAGGGGACTAAGAATGTGGAGAATAGTGACAAATGCAGTGTTAATGGAGCTATGAAGCTGTCATAATATCATCAGACAAAGAAGTATACATATGATCCAAACCAAAAAATGTTCATGACATGGATTGAACGCTTGGATATAGGGACTCGGGTTCCTACACCGTTTTCATGTCCACTGCTCTTCTTCATAACCTTCTGGCAGAGGTCCGACAACGTCATTCCAGACGTGGACGAAGCCTCTTATACGCTAGTTAAAAATCATGATGCCTGGGATTTCGTAAATGCTCGATATTGTACCTACCCAACACTTCGGCAAGCGCGGGTCAGAATTTCATGGATTGACAGATACCCAACACCGTGACACCATGACGAAATAGGTATAGCACCTGCGCGAAGGAGGATACTGCCCGGGTGTGACGATCATCAGTCAATATTTATACCTGGTGGGATGTGATGCTTCACGCACATATGCGCACGTAGGCGAGGTATTATGCAATTACTCGGCGCTCTGCCACGACTCTCGAATATCGTTCCTTTGTGTTTTTTTTTCCCCTTCTGTTTTAGCGTGATATGGTGGCTTCAGGTTGTTGAAATTTTCCACGCAAGGTTTTCTCGGAGCTTATATTCCACCCTCTCTCTCACAAGCTGTTCCAGGGTTTCGCCCGTCTTCAAACCATCCATATCAACATCGCCTTCTTCCTTTCCATGCCCTGGGTCACCCCCACAGAGGGATTGGGCCATTTCATAAGCCTTCTCCCAAGTGTCGAGGTCAAATTCACCCTCGCTTTCGTTCAGAAGTAGATGGCCCTTGGAGGAAAATGCTAGGACGTGTAGGGACTCCGCAGTTTCGATGTCATAATTTGACGGGTTCTGAACCAGTCCACCAGTCTGGGATACTGCGATCAATGTAGAAGCGAATATCATTGAAAGAGGAATTGCAGCAGACAGCAACGCTAGAAGAGCCGTGTGAAGAAGCGAGGGTATAAGCGGAAGACACTTGGTTGCATGAAGTTAGTAAGGAACGGCCCATATATATAGTATCCAGTAGAGCAGAGCGGAGGCCAGATTTGCCGGACAGGTATTATAATAAATCAAATCTGCTTAGCTGCTTTTTTTTTGTACTCACCGACCCTCCCCGTTCCGCAACTTTCCCATCTGCTCCTTTATTTTTCAAAACCACCAAAGTGATTACGATGCCTTTTCTGGGCATTGACTTTTCCCGTACTAGTATGACCCGGCTCAAGATACCCCGCAAAATGCCTTCCACGTATCTCTCGCCAACACCACTAATGCCAACTCCGGGCTTAACAAGAACTTCTATAGTTGCTTCTTCCGGTTTTTGGGCATCGCGACGGCCAGATTCCATAGGGCCATTTACCGATCCAAGAATCTGATAGCCATTGGGGGATGTGTAGGATGCTGAACCGTCAGGGAAATGGAGAGGTGCGAGAGAGACATCTAGACGAGCCATTGGGGGGAGGGGGAGCTGGAAATGGTGCTGGGGTTGGCGGGAAGGTCGACGAGGAAGCCTAGTATCCAGCCGGAGAAAATCTGAATATTGATTTGAACGCTGTTTTATGTTGTTCTAGTACTAGCTTTGATGGTATCCAATGTTTTTTAACGACTTTTTTTTTTTTTTTCCCACAAAAGCCCGTTGGGGATGCCACGGCAGATAGATAGGCCGGGTTCCGAGGTCGCGTTTTTGCTGAGAGTTTTCTCCCCCCCATTACCCATTAATTGACCTCCAGCTGCATCTCGCAACTTACGCAGTAGTACTCCGTACGGAGTAGTCCGTAGTAGTTCTTGAGGTGCTATCATTGGTCATTGGCCCCCTTGCCACTACCATCTGAGCATGACGTCGCTGGTGGTAGGCCGAGAGTAACATATTACCCTTGCTGGCGAGATGGGAGGTCATGTGCTCTTTTTACCGATGCTGTGCGAAGATCCACTCATCAACAATTTTGTGAATGGGTTAGTTTTACAAACTCACCCATGTGTCAAGCGAACCGGGGCGTGGGATGATACTTGGCGCTCTGCAATCATCAGCGTATGCGTACTTCTGAAATACGCATGTTTAATCTGTGCAGAGTACTACTATTAAGTCGTGACAAGTTGGCCACTGCTAACTTGGAGCCACGATTTGAGGTCAAGACGCTCACAACCTGCTCCACTCCCCTGGGCCATTTTTTTTGCCAACAATCCTTACGCAGTAGACCCGAGTGGGATCTTGAGGGTTGGGTGATGAAGCAGCGTCCACATGTAGCCTGGTAGCAACGGCTTCAGGGAATATCAATTATTTAGGGCCAAAGCAGAGAGAGGGCTTGGCCAATGCTATTATGGTAACGTTAGTCACACTTACTATTAAAAAATTACTATTGTGCGCGACCAGGCAAAAGCAGTGGAACATGCACAATCGTTTCTTTCGTGGAAGAACGCTTGAACTGGCCTAGATGTCACAGAGGCGACGGAATTTTGGGGGGGGGGGGGCAAAAGCGGAGGAATGTTGGATTTATTCCGGGCCCGTGGGCCTTTGGGCAGGCCAAGACAAGAAACTCGCCCGCGATCCGCACGCCGATGCCTGGGCCGTTCAACGGGCAACAGCGCACGACCTATCGGAACCAAGGCCACCAAACCCCGCTCAGCAAAAATATGGCCAGAACCGGTCATGATGGAGAAAACCCTCGCTGATGGAAGCAGGGCTATGCGGAGAATTTTCCGAAAAAGCGGACAACAAATTAAATGAGGCGTCGCTAATCTCCTTATCCTTCACGGGGACATTCCTAATTGCCATCTTGACAGCTTGTGCATGTACTATGTACGTACGGTGGATGAAATCGTCATGAAGGCCCCCATGCAGTTGCTTGGGTACACGGTGTGCCCAAGTATGCAGCGCTTTCTTCCGCCCTGGGCATGGTAAGCCAAGCAAAAATTGACTAGATCCCAGTGTTCTCGTCATGATTGTGGCAGTGAACGACCAGCACTAGTGCTAAATAATCAACCACAGTTCGAGGTTAGCAGTTAGCACCCTTTGCTGAAGCCTGACCAGATGCGGAGAAGCTCAACTGATAAGAACCATAAATAGCCTCCCCGCAAATTGTTCCTTTTGCCTGTTGATACTCTTTCGTTGCCCCATACCTCTCCGTACCTTAAAACTTGCTTCGGCAGTTGATAGCAATAATTTCTTCTTCTTCTTTTTTTTTTTTAAGAGCGTTTTATATTAGCTTCAACCGTTACGTTCTTTGTGTTTTGCGCTGCCATTCTTCGTCCTGACCTCTCGCTCCTTGTTAAGCCATACCTCCTATTGAATGGGCATAGAGACTTCTCCACCAGATGTCGAGGAATCGACAGAACCTCCAATTCGTTCTTCTATTCATGAAGGGCATCAACAACACTGGGGATCAGCCCTAAACGAGTCGACCTCCACGAACCTCTTCCCGGACGGAGAGAAAGGTTCGAAGAGCCCAGGCACTGCCCTCCCGCTGGACACTACAGCTTCTTTTGTGCTTGACGAGCTCCAAAAACGTCGAGAAATCTGTGAATACGCATACACTTACTCAGCTTCAGAGATCTGCCATGCTCTGGGAGTTGATTTACAGTAGGTCACCCATTTGTGGCTTGTTCGAATCTAGATTTGTATACCAAAATTCGGAGGCTGATAACTATTCTATTAGGCATGGACTCAGTAGTACCGAAGCGGCATCTCGCCTTGAACGGGATGGACTTAACAAGGTTAAGGGAGCAGAGGGGGTTTCCTTGTGGAAAATTCTGTTAAGACAGGTGTCCAACAGTCTGACTTTAGTACGAGAAGCATTTATTTCCCGAGTCGACCATCGCCAGCCAACTGGTAGTTATGGATCGATAACTTCAATGTTAACTCTGGTTCGATGATGTGCAGGTACTCGTCATAACCATGGCACTGTCTTTCGGGATCAATGACTACATAGAAGGCGCTGTTATAACCGCGGTTATCCTTCTTAATATTGTGGTTGGGTACGTCGGCCTCTCAACTGATCTCCCTATGCACCCGTTATGAAATGATACTAAAACTTAAGCTCCTCCGAGACAGTTTCGTCCAGGACTTCCGTGCGGAAAAAACCATCCTTTCGCTACAGGCTCTCTCTGCACCAGTGTCTAAAGTCATCCGCGACGGCCGAATCGAATCCGTAAGGGCTGAGACCCTTGTGGTCGGTGATATCGTCCAACTTTCAGTTGGAGATATGATTCCCGCAGATTTGAGACTGTTTGACGGAATGAATGCCTCCACCGACGAAGCCCTCCTTACAGGCGAATCATTACCAATTTCCAAAAACCCTCATACTGTATTCCCTACTTGTGAAATGGCTGTTGGGGATCGCACTAACATGGCCTATTCTGGAAGCACGATGACCCAGGGTCGTGCAACGGGAATTGTGATCGCTACAGCAATGGAAACTGAGGTAGGCAAGATTGCGCAACTACTACGCCAGCGGGGGCCCATTGTTGAGGGCTCAAACGTAGTCCTGCGTACATTAAATAAGGCGAAAAGAACATTGGTTCATATCCTTGGCTTGGTGGGAACACCCCTCCAGGTCAAGCTCAGCAAATTTGCGCTTTTGCTTTTCGCACTCGCTATTACGCTAGCGATCGTTGTCTTTTCCGCTAACAAATGGGATGTGCATGGAGAAGTGTTGATATACGGTATTTGTGTTGCCGTTGCCGTTATCCCTGAGTCACTAATTGCAGTGCTTACTATTACTGTTGCTGTTGGTACAAAGGCCATGGCCAAGGGCAACGTGATTGTTAGAAAGCTACAGGCGCTGGAGGCTGTGGGCGGGGTCACAAATATTTGCTCAGACAAGACCGGCACTCTTACTCAGGGCCGAATGGTTGCGCGGAAAGCCTGGGTTTCAGGCGCTGGCACATTGACAATCCACGATACGACTAACCCTTACGATCCTCGAAGCGGATTTGTTCAAATGGATGGCACAGATATTGATACCGACCATGTCGGAAACGATTCTAACTTCAGCACATTTCTCAACGCTATAGCTCTTTGCAATTTGTCGTCCGTCTATAATCCTAATGACAAATCCTCCATTGATAACCAGTCAGTTACAGATGCTGGAGATCACTGGACCGCCGTCGGAGAGCCTACAGAGATTGCCCTTCATGTTCTTGCCCTCCGGTTCAACTCCGCAAACTGGCTCTTCTTCAAGGCCGCCAGCGAAAACAGTTGGCGGAGTTTCCTTTCGACTCAGCAATAAAACGAATGACCGTTGTCTATCAAGATTCCAAATCAAAGTTGGCTCAAGCATTTGCGAAGGGTGCTGCTGAGTCAATGTTGCCATTATTGACGGCCTCAGAAGATAAGAAGGCGGAAATTCGCTATGTTGTGGATAGCATGGCAGGAGAAGGGCTTCGAGTCTTGTGCGTGGCGCACAAGATCATCCCCGAAGGCGAACTCGGCCAACTATCTCAGCGGCAGCTTACAGAAAAGGACTTCGAGTTCGTTGGACTCGTCGGACTATACGATCCTCCTCGTGTGGAAACTCTTGGTGCAGTTAGGAAGTGTCATATGGCAGGTATTACTGTCCATATGCTTACAGGTGACCACATCAAGACGGCCACGGCTATCGCTTACGAGGTTGGTATTCTCGGGAATATGATACCGTCTGCCCAGGCTAGCACTGTAGTCATGGCTGCAGAGCAATTTGATAAGCTTTCAGATGCGGATATCGATGCTATTGAGGCGTTGCCGCTCGTGATCGCAAGATGTAGCCCAACAACCAAGGTTCGCATGGTTGAGGCGATGCATCGAAGAAACGCGTTCTGTGTCATGACTGGCGATGGTGTGAATGATTCCCCAGCTCTCAAGCACGCCGATGTCGGTATTGCTATGGGCAAAAATGGAAGTGACGTGGCCAAAGAGGCTGCTGACATGGTTCTCACGGACGATGATTTTGCATCTGTTGTGAAAGCCGTCGAAGAGGGACGCCGTTTATTCGACAATATCCAGAAGGTAGAAAGATGAAATGACTCCTATAACACTCCCAACATGCAAAATAATTTCCATTGGCAGTTTCAGCTAACTTCGCCACCAATAAAAATTAGTTCCTTATGCACTTGCTGATTTCCAACATTGCCCAAGTAATACTACTCTTACTCGCGTTGGCTTTCAAAGACGCAGATGGGAACTCAGTTTTCCCCCTTGCCCCCCTGCAAATCTTATGGGTGAACTTAATAACCTCTTCATTTCTCGCCTTGGGCCTAGGCCTAGAAGAAAGCCAACCAGATATCATGTATCGACCTCCTCACGACCTACGCGTCGGTGTTTTCACCCGCGAATTAATCATGGATAAAATGATCTATGGCACATTCATGGGATCTCTCTGCCTCCTAGCATTCGTAGCAGTCGTGTATGGTGCTGGGAACGCCAAACTAGGAGACTCCTGCAACCAAGAATGGAACCAGTCGTGCGAAGTTGTGTTCCGCGCACGCGCCACCACCTATGCAACTATTACATTCCTCCTCCTTGTCACCGCTTGGGAAGTCAAGCACTTCTCTCGCTCTCTGTTCAATCTCAATCCCACCCGCTACTCCGGGCCCTTTTCCATCTTCCCTGTCCTGTGGCAGAACCGGTTCCTCTTCTGGGCTGTCATTGCTGGCGTTACCATCGTGTTCCCTATCGTGTATCTGCCCGTGGTGAACCAGTCTGTCTTCAAACATTCGGGAATCACATGGGAATGGGGCATTGTGTTTAGTGCTTGGCAGTGTATCTTGCCTTGATAGAGAGCTGGAAAGCAACTAAACGCAGGTTTGGCATTGGGGGCGCGAGCACCAAGGTGCTGACTTTGGAGGAGGCAGAAATGAGAGCAGGGATGTTCCCAAATGGAACCCCTGTTCTGCCGCTTCGGGGTGAGGCGGCGGAGAAGTAACTGGTTGGTGTGAACTAAACTGTTTGGTAAAGTGAAAGGGGAAAGCAGATTAGATTGGCCGAGAGAAATAGTACGTCTCCGGGAAAATGCCCATTTGAGATGGGAAGAAAATGCCGAACAAAGAAAAAGAAAAAACCAAAAAAAGCGAAAAAGTAAAAAATAAAAAATAAAAAGAATGGAAGGAGAAGAACACACCAGGAGTGACTTTTTTGGCTCTAAATTGTGCGGTCATTAAGTAACCTGATATTCTCGTACAGCCAGTAAGGATGCCACTCCCTTATTCCCCTCCTCCCTTGCTTCTCGGTATGAATTGTTTCGTGATTTCAAGTGCACTTCTTTCTCAGTTCCTTGCACTGTATGGATAAAGTTGTGAATTTTCCAGCAGATTTGCCTATTTGCGACCTTCTGCCATTTCACTTTTTAACACTGGGCTATTTGGCGCTCAATTCAGCGAGCCAACCAATAATTTCCTTCCTTCGTTTGCTAGTTTTCTTTCATTTAATTTTTAAGACAAGCGCGGGCTTGAATTCAACTTCATCCACCGTTTTCAAAGGGCCAAAAAAAAAAAAAAAATAAATATATATATTCCATACAGCTCTGGAATCCAATTCTCGGGACCCTGCGAGCTTTTAATGTTGAGGGGGGGAGTGTTGTGAGTGACTGGGGTTTAGTAGCCTCGATCATTTAAAGTCAGGGTGTGACCCTCTTTTATCCATTTCTCTCTCTCTCGAGCCGTGTCCAACACACGGAGGTTATGACGAGATAGGTAGCTAGATATATTATTCATTTTTTATGTTAGCATAGCGCATATATCTTGCTATCTATATGTTCAAGCGCCCCCTCTTACGAATTTACAGTAACTACATATAGCCGGGGAGAGGACTACTCTAGCCGCTAAAATCTACGGAGAAGCTGCTGTACATATTGGAAACCGGGCTTCCAAGTTCCATCAAAGAAGCAGCAGTTTCTGAAGATATACCATCGAACTTCATTCCCTTGTAAGAGGACAGGAGGAAGAAGTACACGAGGATAGATATGCAATATTAATTCAATCGTGTAATTTAGATTTCTCTATGGTAATATAGGTGGGATATGAGTTAAGAAATATTAAAGGGGATGGGAAGGGGTTCATTCGTTTATCATCATTTACCTTCTTTCTGCGTTCGTCAATACATGTGTCTAGTCGCCAATGAGGTAACAAGCGAAGGGATTTAAAGAAACAGAAAAAAAAAAATTTACTTCATCCAGATTCGTCCACAAGAGCAAGCTCATCTTCGCGCTGGAGAACCGTAGTCCTTTTCTCCCCCTAGTCGGCCCCATCATCCTCTTGGCTCAGGCTCCCGTATCCCGTATCCGTGCTCTTCAAACTCTCACGTCGTACACGTTCGGGGTTCTGTTGCGCTTCTTTAGGCCCTCCTTCGGCGGTATTGGCTGGAGGGAGCTCCGTAACCGCGCTTCTTTCTTGGGCGTCATTTTGGAGTTGCCCGGGGCTATGGCCCTCCCATTCGGTTTCTATTGCTTCAATCTGGATGCCTGCCCGCTGGCAGACATCGATACATCCCCTGACAGCCTTCTCAACCAATTCCACGTCAAACCCTGAAGAAATCGGGTTATAAGCGTTGCGAACCCAATAAATGAGACCCAGAGCGATACGGGTGAGGTTTGGAACAGGTAATGGAGGACAGTTGGTGTCAATTTCTGCATTGCCATCATGTTGGGTTGAGGAGGTGGCATCAGATTCTGACGAGCACATGGATGAAGACAACTCAGAATCTGATATTACGCTTGTTTCCGTTGCTACAACGTGAAGAAGGTGGTACAGGGAGGCGAAACCCAGGAGTGTAAGCTCAACGGGATCGACTGGAAGAGCGTTGAAGAGGTCAATTGCGTTGTGAAGCGTGAGTTGGGACGAGGTGGATGGGTTTGTACCCGCCTGCCCCTTCAATATTGCAGCAATCATGGCGCAACGAACAGCAATGGATATCTCTGCCCGCGCAGACGGTGGGACCGAAGAATCAAGGAAGTTTGTGCTGCAGATAGCAGGCTGGCTTTTGGATCGCGGAAGCGCAGCAAGGACGGTGTTGATATTTGACACGCGGTCTCCATCGAAGAAAACGGCTTTGATTACTGCAGCTCGTGTATAAGCAGCTGAGGCGAGAGGTGCGGCATTCAACGCTAGATGGAGGCCTACTTCGAAGGCTTCTCTGGATTCGTGTTCTGGAGTGAAAGCATCGAAATCAAGGCAGTTAATCAACGCATTCTGTAGAGCTCGGCTAGACCACCACGCCGCAAGAGCGTCGAGAGGTGAGCGTACTGCTGTGTCTTCAACAACAATATCCAACATAGCATCTTCACCATATGTAGCTTCCTGTGTATATCTATTCCACGCCATATTGGATGCTCGCTGCATAATTGCATCGGTCATAACATCATCAACATTTGCTTCGAGTAGAGTATTGAGATGTTCCGGGAGGGTATCATCATGGTCCTTGGGTAGATTCTTTAGCAGATTTCTTGCTACATCCCATTGATACCTGGCTAGAAGAGAACCGGCGTGGTTTGAAAGTCTGAAAGCCCAAGAGCCTGGAGAACCAACTCTCCAAAGTAAGAGACGACAGTGGAGCGCTTTCAACATCACCCGCGCAGGTGTTCTCGGCAATGTGCCGGAGGCGAAAATTGTTAGGACCATCCGGCTCTTGCTGACTTCCGGGTCACCTCCGGTTAGTTGAGCATCAATGGCAATATCCCATGCCTTGGCCCTGGCCCTTTCATCGTCCTCGGTAATTCCGGTGAGCCAAGAATACAGTTTTGACCCGAGTATGCAGCTTAATACATACTCCATGCAGCGCCATGTTACTGCGAACCATTCAGGGAAGAATGTGTGGCTCGGTACCCAAACAGTCTGGATACTTGTGAGCCAAGCCTCTCGCCGGAATTCGATCGGCGATACACCAGGTTGAATTCTCGAGACTGCGGTCGATTTGGCTGGAATCTTTGCTCGCCTGGGGGCAGAATTGAACAGGTAAGTAAAGACGGCGCAAGCTGCTCCAACTAATACCAACGAAGTTAACGCGAAATGAGATAACGCCCGAATTTGCCACGACGTTGTTGTTAGGCAGCTAAGATGAGCTCGAGCAAAGCGGAAAATGTCGCCTGCTATTTGCAGAGGTATGCCAAACAAGCCCCTTTCGGATGAGTCTGATTTGGATTGATTTTCAAAGCCACCGACAATCATTAGAGCAGCAAGAGTCCCAAGCATAAATTTATTGGGGAGATTCATTCGTCGATCTCCTGACGAGGTGTAGGTGATATTTGCATTTGGTTGTTGGGTAAGAGAATCCGCATAGTGTGGCTGAGGACCCGTCGCCCGCATGCGTTTGAAGTACTCGGGGACTTTGATGAGCCCTTCAGGGGGGTAAAGCGGGTTAGGTGAGCTGTCAGGAGAAAGCTCCTCGGTCTGTGAGAAAACACCCGGTGAAGATCCAGGTCCAGAGCCAGTGGAAGCAGTGCATGTACCGGGCGTTGATACGGAGCCAGAAACATTCGCGGAGGTCGTTAAATTCTGTTCCTGAACCCTATCCAATTGGCGGAGTCGGTTTTTTAAGCCCACATTTTCTTCCTCCAAACGTTTATTTCGTTGCTCTAGATGACGAATATATTCAGTGGCCTTGGACAAAATAGAAGCTTTGTTAAGTTTGTTAGAGGACGATATGATTTCATCATCATCGTCAATTGCCTGGCCAGATATTCCGCTCTTCTGCTTGGCTAAAGCCCGAAGGGATGGCACGCTATCTCGTAATTCGGAGATTTTCTCATTGAGGTTGGCACGGTATCGCTTTTCGATTACGTTGTGGGACCGTTTTTTGGATGGTAATGTATTCGAAGCAGATATCAGGGTATCACCGGCGGTAGAGAGCCTAGGGGGGTCAACTAGCTGCAACTTTCGCTTCCTATCCTTTGGTGAAAGAGAAGCTAATGGCGCAGATGAACCAGACGTCTTTCTTTGTGATATGTCCTCATGTGTATTGTCTACAGGGGATGGTAATTCTGGCGCAGAGTGAATCCGTTGCCCATTGGACAACTCCGAAGCAAACGCGGAATCAAAGGATTCGGAAGCGGCTGGAGAAATTTCTGATGTAAAAGGTGGTTCCTGTGGGGAGATAGTGTCACGATCTAAGGAGCCCGCCGTAAACGTGAATGATGCACTGGTTGGTAAAAGATTAAAAGTCTGTGGCACGAGGGTCTGATCTATATCAGATGTTTTAGCATCGATTTTCGAAGGTAAGTTGAAGAGGTCCGTTTGGCCTGACACATCATCAGGGTCCAGCTCGTCCCATCGCATCCATTGGGACCAGTCCGCAGTTGGGTTCTCCGGAGGCGAATCGAAGGAAGAGACATCCGTCGATGGGCTCCTGATCGACATTCCCACAGGCGACTGCGGGACCTTCAAGTCGTTCCGGAGAATTGGGGAAGCCATGGGAAAATAATATATTACCTCCTTTCTAGCAAGAAAGCATGAGCAAACACGAAATTTCGTTCTTCCTTCCTTGCACCGCCGTAAAAAGAGGAGGATACTTATAATTGAAATGTGACACCGATTTGTCCTCCTTGAGGAAGAACTAAAAGCAGCGGATCCAATCGAGGTTAATGTGTAGGTGAAAACGAAGAGTATTCAGTGGTGATAGCGCGAGCCCGCAAGAAATGTACAGTACGACATGTATACACCTTGCCCCTTAGGCCAGGCTGCCATCAAAAGGGCGTTTCTCACGTTGAAAGATTAAAGACGGATGCAGAATCTAAAACAGTTGGATCCCTAACATGGGTGGAGCTTTCTTAGCCAGCAGTAACCCTGGAAATCTTCGAAGGTACCAAGTTAAATAATATATGTTAAAAACGATGTCAGCATCTGGAAAGGTTCGAGAGAAGGACCATTCAGCTGAAGAAATAGGAATCGATTCGCGGCCGAACCGCAGGGGATTGAAAGAGGATACGTGTTGGCCGTCCTTCGGGCGATTCCGACAACCCAATTCAATAATTTCGCCAGGGATACGGAGTTCAGAGTACAGGAATACTAATTATTATCTGCCGTCCTAGGAATCCAGGCGTTCTGAGCTGTTAAAGTGTGTTTAATATCAACAACCCTCAGGAAGCGCAGCCAAAACTTCTTGGAAGCCACGGAGCACGTGAGCGGGCGGAAGGCCGGCTCAGTTTCTTGTTGCTCCACCGGATGAGCTCATGGACATAAAGAATACGGCTTTGTATCGAACTTAGTGTTGCTTTTGGAGCGGATCACGCAGTTTAGTTAACTAGTTGGAGAACTTTGACTACAAAAATGTATCATACGATCTCGGCTGCCGTTCTTCCCTGGGCCTGAGGCTCAGCGGGCTAGTCAGAAATAGGCCTAGGGCCAGAAGTCTATTTCAATCTCTTTCAACTCTAAAATACCACTAGTAATATTCTCTTATCAGCTTCGTTCATTTTCTCTTATCTCAACTGTTGAAATTTTATAAAGGCAACAAACAAAAAAAAAAAATAAAATAATGATAAAAAATGTAAAACTTACTTTCAAAGGAGTGGTAGAAAAACCATTAGATAAACATTTCGATGCTGCAGAAAAAGAAGATAAGTATCTTACTTTTGTAGCGAATACTGCTGAAAAATCATATAAAGAAAA
>LGUA01000449.1:0-17083 GCA_001660665.1 Emergomyces africanus | reverse complement strand
CTATCCTGACATGTAGTAGCGGATATTCCTTCGAAATATATGTGATTTCTTGGAAAAATTACGCGTACCGGGCTATAACCTGTGGGATGGTTAATTGTTCTATTGAGGATCAACTAGCTATGCCTATATATATGGTGTAGTCACGTGGTGGGCGGAGCGCCTCCATGCCACTGGAACCTTCCAGGGCCCAACAACTATGTACAGTACATGCCTCATTCAAGGTTTCACCTAAACGAATTTTAAAAGGCCTCCCCTGTTTGAGCCAAGAAAAGAAATGAGCTTCTTAGAGTATTCCGTAGAAATCATTTTAATTAGTCCTTTGCAGTACTCCGTACTCTCTACGGAGTATTTAGCTCTCAGAAGGTTGAACAGAGGATTATATAATCCAGGAACCAGGCTACCTATTTTAGGAATAGCCCAGTGCTGCTTCAGGGCAATCATGCTGACAAATGTCACAGTGTTTGAAACAGCGCCCCGACCTGGCCAATAAAGGGACCAGCAGCGATTCTACTTGCCCTTTCCCTTCCTTCCAAAGGCTTCCAAAGGTTCTATTGGCCCCTGGCCGCGGGAACATCAGCGGGCGTGGGGAGGAACCTTCATTGTTCTCATCTCAATTAGCCCCATTTTTCGCCATCGCAAACTCGCTGTTCTCTAGTCAGCCGTCATTTTTCAGTGTTGTCTGTCTCGCGAGAGAAAGAGTATCTATGGACCTGCCTAATCACTCGTACAGTTCAACTCTGTAATCACTACTCCGTACTACTAACCTTATATATTCTACATTCGTTACTGGTAGTATTCCATTCACACCTAAAGAGGACAGCTTCAAGGGTCTGAGGCGGTGGTCTCGGTATATGCGACTGTCGAATATACCTCGATTCCTCTTTTTAACAGCCCGACGAAAATCAAATGGCACATGAACTGAAAGCCAAAGGCAACGAGCGCTTCAAGGATGGCGACTATTTAGGAGCTGAAGATTGCTATTCTCAAGCGTAAGCTTTCCCCCTCAGACTCTCTGCGGCAAGTGGAGCATGTAGAAATTCACCCCGCTGTTCTATTTGCTGAAGGGCGTCATATTAATTTTTATTTGATTCTAACTCGGAGCGTCGCACATCATGTAGCATCCAAAAGAATTGCAAGGAACCTTCCTTTTTCAATAACCGCGCCCTAGTTCGAATCAAGCTCGAAAAATGGCAGGATGCAGAACACGATGCCCGCATCGCTATAGATCTCTACGGTCCAAAGGACTCCGCCGCTATAAAATCAAACTACTACCTCTCCCAAGCCCTTATCGGACTCCAGCGGCCAGCTGAAGCATATGACGTGGCCTTAGCGGCGTACAAGACCAGTGTAGAAACGAGGAGCCCAAATGCGGAACCGTTGTCGAGAGTTATACGGCGCGCCAAGCAGGCTATATGGGCGGCAAAGGAGACGACACGATTACGGAACCAGAATGAGACGTTGAGGAAGGTCGAGGAGCTATTGCAGGCGGATCTTGACAAGGAGCTAAACGACTTGCGCGCGAGTTTGGCGGCTGGGAAGATTGGGCACATTGGATTCAAAGAGGATGAGAAGGAGTTGTTAGACGAGGCACAGAGGAGGGTAGATGTTGTGAGGGAGGTGTTTGCTTCCTCACTGGGCGGAGATATGAAGGAACGGGTATGCATATATCCTTTCCCCTTACTTAATTCATTTTTTATTTTTATTTTTATTTCTTTGTTGGACCCCCTTTCCCTTTTCGATCCCAATTCTTATAAATGCCCCCTTCTTCTATGCAGGTCGTCCCCGATTATTTGATAGACGGCATCTCATTTGAAATAATGCACGACCCTGTCATCACCCCATCGGGCCACTCCTTCGAACGCACCATGATCATTAAACATATCCAACACTCCCCGGTGGATCCCATTACCCGTGTGCCCATGACCATCCACGACCTTCGGCCAAACTATGCCCTTAAGGCGCCTGTGATGAATTCTTATCCAAAAACGGCTGGGCCGTTGATTGGTGAGAGTGAGATGCCTCTGAAAAGTTAGCCTGAGCGTTCCCCTCGTGGCATTGATGTGATAACTGCATCATTGGTTCCTTTTTTTCTTGGCGGGAAAGTTGGAGTCCCCTCCTCCCCGTTTTTTTGCGGGGGGAAATGCTCGTTCATCCTCTGTGGTGCTAGGTTCCACACCGTCACAGATTGTTCTATTTTTGTCATGGCAATTGGGCAGTTTTGCATTGTTTTAGACCCTTTTCTGGCCATTTCATGGTGAACAAATATCCATGTTATTTTCCCATTATATTTACCTTTTGGCAAAAAGTCGGTTCAATGCCGTTCAGCGTTCTCTTGCATCGTTTGGCGTACTTTATTTTATGATGAGGTGGTTTGTTTCTCTTTATAGATATTCCTCCAGCACTTGATATCTTTTACAATTGCAACGTCTGCATTTCGTTCTCTTCTCCCTCTTCTTCCTTTTGATTTCTATCTTTATGAACTATGATGAATGTTCTATGAAATACGGCCTTATAAAAACTCCTTTTTTTTTCTCGTATTTTTACTTGGACCTTTTTAATAACCAAGGAAGCAAAATACCCATCCTCCCCCCCCCCCCCCCCACTTCTCCTAATATACCTCGTAAAAGAAAACTAAAGACTTTCCGCGATCAATAAACTCAATGCCATTAATCTCTACCTTACCTGGCGGACGTTATATCATATGACCTCATCTCATGGCGGAAAGATTGCTTACCTCAGCTGACTGCCCCGCTCCGCGGCCCAACCAAATCCTTACGGAAACTTCCCCGCCAAAAAGCTTTCCAACGTCTCAACCGCCGAGTGTATGAATTCAATTCAATTCAATATCACCTACTCTAACTTCTGGGAATTCTGCGGTCCCTCTTCCCTTTTTATTTTATTTCATTTTACTTTAAAACTAGCTGCTCAGGTGAGACCCCTTTGTTTTATCTGTTTCCATCTGCATCCCCCTGGTTGCGCAGTAAACCTGCCCTTCTCCGGTCTACTTGCATGGCCAGCATTGCCCTGATTTGAATAAAAAGTCTTGAATTGTGAATGCAGTATTGCAGGGCATCTATCTATCCGAGTATAACCCTCGGAATGAATGGCGCCTGATACAGAAAAGAGGCACTTTTTTCGTTACTTCCGTTCTCCACTTTGAAAGAACCCATCTGCGGATTCCGTTACAATATATTCCTCATTCTCATCGCAGTTTCAATAAGGCTCCCCGCCCGTTTGTTCCCCGCGCGCCCTAATACCACCTCAGCAATAAAAAATGCCCGCACCAAAGACTCCTGAGTTCGAAGCTGCCGTTGAGGCGAGCCGGAAACTATCTACTAAACCGAGTGATGATGACTTGTTACAGGTTTGTTTTCCCAATTCGTCTAGATGTGATGCCTGTTTCTGTTCCAGGGAGAAAATCCGCTGTTGAGGAGAAGAAGGAAGTAAATGGAGAATAGTGGGAGCGCAAAGGCAAAGAAAACGGAAGGAGACGGGGATGGAAGTAATATATATATAATATATATATATAAGAGATTAATTTTGGCTAACTTATAACCTGAAACTTTAATGTAGCTATACGCATTGTTCAAGCAAGGAACCCAAGATCCTCCTTTCGAAGACGCTCCCACGCCTGGAACTTTTGATTTTAAGGTAAATGAAATGAAAATGGCGAGCTAGCTTCTTAGCTCCTTCACTTCCAATCTATATATGCTCTCTGCACCACTTTTAGACGGAACCCGCTAACACACTCGTTAACCCTCCCCCCCTTTTCTCTCCACACATAGGGCAAGTACAAATACAATGCCTGGAAAAAGGTCGCCGATGAGGGTCTCTCCGCCGAAGATGCGCAAAAGCAATATGTCGAACTGATCGAGAAACTCAAGCAAAAGTACGGATATGACGAGACGAAGGCGCCGGAACAGGTTGGGGGGAATTAGGGTGGATGGAGTACGGGGTATATAAAATCTAGAAAATAGATCCGGTGTTTTTTTTCTTCTAGGAATTCGGGGACTCTTCGTGCAAACGCCCCACACTGACACTAGTTAGATCGATCTGGATGCTAAGCCGTGGTATGTTATGGAATGATAGGGGATGGCGTGGTATGGCGAGCGGGAAGTACAGAAATGCGGACTGCGGACTGCGGGGGGCGGGAGGCCGGAGATTTTCTACACCGAGTGAAATGGGGACATATATATTGTTTTTTGTAACTATGGGAATTTTTACGAAGCGGGCGTGGAATTTTTGTGTGGAATTTTTTTAAGACTTGAGTTAACCCCTTACAACTAACTTCAAATTACTTCCCCTTAAAAAGAATTCTTTCGCCTGTTATTATTGCAAACAAATATACTTGTGGGCTTTGCAGCATCCCATTAGGAGAGAGGCAATGGCATAGAAACTTGAATTGGGACGAAACCATCACCCCGCCCTGAATGAGGGCTATTATCCATTACATTCTGTTGTGATAAAATCTGGAAAAGGCTCAAGATATTTCATATATACCGCGAGTCAAAAAATAAAAAAGAAGGGTAACCGCCCGAATAGGAGGACATGCACACATACACCTGGAGAGAGGGCAAGAAAACAGCAAATAAAAAGAACCTGTTTATATATAGACATTATTATCCCACTTTTCATGATCTCACACGTATTTCCCCAATCTTCCCTGCTCCTTTTTTTTGCATTTTTTCCAGACATCTCTAATTTCCCGTCTTTCTCTTTTTATAACATTGAAAACGAGGGCTGCCTTGCACAAGTATTTATTCGCCGCTTATACTCCGATAATAAAGTTATACTTATAAAATATATATATATAATATAAAAAGACACAAATAGAGAAAGGCAACGTGCACTACAAACACGAAAGTAAGAGAGGGAGAAGAAAAAAAAGAGAAGATAATAGAAAGGGCCAAGCTGGAGAGAAATATATATAATATTAATTTAAGGTAAATCAAAGGGAAAAAATAGGCAAAAATGATGGAAACAGTATTACATGAAGAAAACTGCGAAATGAATGAGAATTGTGAAATAGATATAAGGTTTAATTGCAGGGGAAATAGGGAGAAAATATAGTAAAACAAGCGCATAAGGTTAGCAAAAGAAAGAAAGGAAACAAACAAACAAATAAACAAAGTTGTTTATTTAGTCGACCTTCCCCGACCCGTTTCCACCCCCAAGTAACCCTTCCTTTCCATCGAGGTGGAAGAATCCACCCCCTGAGCTACCAGTGACTGCACCAAGGAGACCTCCAGGACCTCTGTTTCTTCTAAATTTACCCTTAACAACGTTGTACGCAAACATCAAAGCAAGGCAGAACATGGCAACAGCAAGGAAAGGATGGTTGTGGATGAAAGAGCGAGTTTTGAAGAAGATGGTTTCGAAGATGCCGACAGTGGATTTCGCCTTGAGTCTCGATGATGGCGAGATGACCTGAGAAATGGTTTCAAGGATGGAAGTTCGGCTTGGCATTATGTAGGCACCACTAGTGGTGGTATCCCAGTATCGACGGTTCTGTTTCGTTTGGAGAGATAAGAGTTAGTTTGCAAAGTTGGTTGGTAGTTGGGGGCACCGCATTTGGTTTAAAGGGCGAAACCAGGGAAAACAAAACTAAAACTTACGTCTTCGTCAATGATGATAACACGTTCACCGTTTCTCACATCAATCCCGTACGTTGTCCGAATCCACCGATCCCAGAAAATACCATCAACCCAAGCGAAAACGACTTGTTTCTTGTCGCTCTCTCGGATGGTGATTTGTCTGCTTTTCGCTGCACGGAGTGCCCGTTGGTCGTTTCGGTCTTCTGCTTCCTCGATCCGCAGTTCTTTGGCGTCACGAAGCTCCTGCCTCTCAAGCTGGAATAATTTCGTCTGTTTCTCCATCCACTCAAGCGCTGCATTTTTCAGCTCTTTTTTGTCCTGGATGAATTCGTCTGAACGCAGACGGCTGAGAATACCAAGTACTACGTATTTTCCTTCAAGGATCTCGCGAGCATTAGCAGCAGTGAGTTCTGGGACTATAGGGAGCCAAACGCTTTCCATCCAGGTAAGCACCTGTCGGAAGTCTCGCATATCTTTAGGTGCAAGTGCATTGTAGTAGCTGGCTTTTCCATCCCTGGAGACGAGAAGGCGGGGCCAGGTAGAAATTTTGAATCTCTTAGCAAGGGCCTCGCTATCTGTCTTGACAAGCTTTGCACGCCCGACCAAACTCAGAGTCAAGCGGTCCAAAGCTGCAAAGTCCTCTGATGTTGTAGCCTTATCGAAGAAGTATAAGAAAATAACTTCTTCGGTTTCCTCCATTTGTTTAAAAGCGTCAGCATCGACGTATTGAACACCATTGCCAACAACATCTACAGCCTTTCTAGCGTAATTGACCAGATCACCCAAACCTCTGAGTCCGCGATACTCAACACGCTCCCCACCTCTGAAAAAATACATGGTAGGGAAGGATCCAACGCGGGCATCTTTGCACAAGCGCTGTTCCTGCTCGCAGTTAACTTCACCAACATTTAGGGCACCTTTCATGTCCCTAGCCATCTGTAGCCATGACGCAGACATGGCCGTGCAATGGCTACAAGACGGTATATAGAACTTGATAAACCATGGAACATGCGTGTTTGTGACAATTTTCTGGAAACTTTCAGCTGTGAGAGGTATCGATGTGCCTTGAGGGTTGGGCACGGGTTTACTGGGCTTTTTCGGAGCCTCAAACAGGGCGTTCTCCTCTGGTGGCTTGGTCTTGGCTTCTGGTTTTGTTGCAGGTTTGGCTGCAGGCTTGCCTTCTGGTTTACTGGGAGCGGCATCGGTGTCAACCTTGGTATCACCAGGTTCCGGCAACTGTAGGCCACTCTGGGGTCTTGAACCAGGCTTAATTTGTTCGAGCTTATCTTCGATAAATTTGCTCAGCCCTTCGATTGACTTCTTGCCAGTAAATGACTCAACCTTTTTCCTTTGTAATACAGTGTGAACAAAGGGAAAAAATCCACTTCGAGTGTCTGGCACTTGTCTCCGTTTGCAATGCAGTCCATTGAAGCAAAATTGAAATCGTAGAAGCGTTGGAAGGAGTTCAGAGAGGATTGCGAGTCTGGCGTTTGTTTGGATGTCGAGGTTGATAAGGGATTTGAGGACTGCCTGCAATCAGCCAACTGATATTCTTGGGGGATGGGGTCATACAATACTGACATAGTAGAATTCGTATAGCGTTTGCCATGTTGGTGCGATGGAAATACAATACCCGCAATATGGGGAATAATGCTTGACAAACCTGTGGTGGAGTCAGACATTAATATATTTTCAGAAATAATAAAATAATAAAGTACCATATTGAAGTGAGAAAAAGGGGAATTGGGGTACGGGACGTACCAGTAACCTTCCTTAATAGTTTCATCAAAATTAGACGCATCAAGTTGCTTCATCGGAGGGACTTCAACTCCATTGAAGATAGTAGGAGTCTCATGTGGGGCAGGCGGTTCCTCTGTTCTTGGAACTATTCGCGGTGATTGTATCGAAACATCCTCTGGCCCAGATTCGCCTGTCGAAGTAGAGATGACAGGGTTCAGCAGCAAGGAAAGTAATGACCATGTAAAAAGCGACGCCTTCATGGTAGGCGGCTGAAGGCCAAACAGGCCCCAGTACCAGAGTTTAATCTATCCCCAAATCACTGCAGAAGCTGGCAATATTTGGAATTTGCTCAAAAGAGGGATATCGGCAGTCAATGAGAGTTTGTTTGTTTACGAGCGAAAGAGTAGGCAGTTGTAAGATTACGGGTGGAAGATGGTGAGATTGGAGGTGGATTGGATGCATCAGGGCAGTCCGGTCAAGAAATGGGCCTCGAGAGTCTCAGTTTTGAGATGCGACAGAGGCTTAATGGGTGGAATCGCCGTGTTGAAATGCAGCCGACCAGAAACCCAACGTGAAATTGTTTCTTCGTCGTCGTCCTCCCCTTAACCCGTAGAGAAGTTGTAGCTGGAAGATTGGAGGTTGAAACACCTGGTTTCTTTTTTTGGGACATTTTACTCGGAGCCGGAGTTGTTCCGCTTCCGGGTAAATATCCCCGTTACCGCTTTTGGTTCGCGGAAGGTTGGAAGCCAAACCACCAGATATTAGTATTCAGAACCTTTACAGGAGAACAACTACTGAACACGTTTGTTGTCGACAGCAATTGGGCTGGTTATCGTATCGAATTGGCATTGCCTCTTATACGCCTCCCATCATGAGGTCCACTCTACGATTGCTGGCCAACGTCAAGCCTGCCAGATTCCTCCAACCCCATGCACCCACAGGTCTAACTGGCCTAACTACCCACCCAAGGCCCCGACAAGCCCTCCTCATTCTATATACTACAACTTTGAACAAACTCCAGAGCATTCCCGAGTCGTCCGTCTACCGCCAAGCCACAGAAGCCCTTACAAAACACCGATTGAAGATCGTCGAATCCACCAAACCCCCCGGCTACGAGAAGTGGCAGCAGGAAGTACAACAAAAAGCGGCAGCAAACCCGGATCTGGTCAAAACAATCTCGACCCCATCTGGTGCTCTCGCAGGGGTCTACTCGATGCTGGCCGGGCGGGTGTCAGACCTTGAAAAGCGACATTATGCAGAGAACATGGAGAATGCGTTGCGGCAAATAAAGGAGGAAAAAGAACAGTTCGAGAAGTTACAAGAGCGCGAGAAATCTGCTGTGGCACGGTGGTCTACGGAAAAGCAAGAAGCCGAAAAGCTTGAAGAGGAAGAAGAGCCTGTAGCAGCCCAACCCAGGATTGATTTGTTCGAGGAACCGGCCTTGGAAGCGGCGCAGTAAGATTTGTCCCGGTCCCCTCCAGTGCTTTGCCGTTTTAAATTTTTTTTAAATTTTATTTTGATTTGTTGCTCTGACATCAATGTTATAGGATCTCCGAAATTGAAAACCAGATTGGTGCGGGGCTGATAGAGGAAGTTATCGAAGTTGCGGAGGGAGAATTGAAACTTGTGGATGACATGGTCAAATTCAAAGTGTAAGCTCCCTTCCCTGTGAATAGAAATACAACTGGGCAAATATTCAGTTGCTAATGCCCAACTTACGCATAGATGGGAAGAGCTCGTAGAAAAGCCGAAACCAGGCCAATGGACATATTTTGGCAGGAACAGAGACGATGATGCGAGTTAGAGTCTTCGACGATTGTAATGTTGTGGCGACTTTATGCAATCATCTAGCTTTTTAGTGTCGGGACTCAAAGGACTTTTGATCACTTTGCTTCTCATCAATTCTCCCATTAGCTCTTGTAAATATATCAAAACTTTTGTGGTGGCTTTATCCTTCCATATTCACCTTGTTCCAGTCGGTGCTTTCATTCCGATAAGTGGTCTATCTGCAGAGTCCCTACGGAGGCCGTCGTACCAAGGTTCCATCCTAGATGTAATATAAGGCAGAAACGCCAATGGGGCTAGTAATGTGCGATACCCTATTAGAGTCTAATGTAAATCACCAATATATAAAAAAAAATCTTCAATTTTGCTGTAGATGTTTCCCTTTTCCCCTCATTGATCTATATAAAATGTCGTTGCCCCTTCACAGCCGAAGCCTGGACATTTGATACTATTGGCGCTGTGATATGTTGGCGCTAAACCGGGTTGGGACAGCTGGTGTGAACATCCGTTTTTGGTGCCAAAATACATTGATACGGACAAGTTGCACTTCGCCATATTTACTGCTTCCATTTCAACCATTCCCCACGCTGCGTTTGTCCACGAACGCATTTAACCAGGAAGATACCGTTCCGTCAATTCCGGCGACTGTGAATATATATTTTAATTGCCAGGTGTCTCCTTGTCTCCGAGGCCGCTTGCGGGCCGCACAACTTATCCCCTTGAGGCTAAAGCCCCCTAGAGAAAGTTGCCCACGATGCGGTTAGATGTGAAGGTGCGCCGATTGCCTGTCTTCCTCGAACACCAATATCTTCTGGCGTGCGAATGTATGGCTTTGGATGGTACGGATTGAAGCTGACTATATCTGCTATTGATAGCGACAACTCTTTGCCCGGTCGGAGAGAGTCAAGGGCATTGACTTTCATCCGACAGAGCCATGGGTAGGTTTTGCGACGATTCCTATGCTTGTCGGAGGACATATTTCTAACTTATCTCTATTAGATTTTAACTACATTGTATAGCGGTAGGCCATTGTTCCTCGTATGGGTGATGGAAAAGGCTGTGTTGCTGATGTGCAGGATGAACAAACAGGGCATGTTTATATATGGTCTTACGAAACCCAGGCAAGTACAGTACGCTCTCAATGTGGGGGATGTTTCCAGTGATGCTAACCTCCTATTCAGTCTATAATCAAGACATTCGAACTCACCGACGTCCCCGTTCGAGCAGGTCGATTCATTGCCCGAAAAAATTGGATTGTTTGCGGCTCTGATGATTTCCAACTCCGTGTCTACAACTACAACACTTCAGAGAAAATAACATCTTTCGAAGCACATCCGGATTACATCCGGTCGATTGTCGTTCATCCGTCACAACCGTTTGTGCTCACCGCTTCCGATGACATGACCATTAAGCTGTGGGATTGGGACAAGGCATGGAAATGTGTGCAAGTTTTTGAAGGACACAACCATTATGTCATGGGGTTGGCCATTAATCCAAAAGACACAAATACGTTTGCTTCGGCTTGTCTTGACCGGACGGTGAAGATATGGAGTCTAGGCTCGCCGCATGCTAATTTCACACTGGAGGCTCACGAAACAAAGGGCGTTAACCACGTGGATTATTACCCCCAAGCGGACAAGCCGTATCTCTTGACCACTTCAGACGATAAGACTGTAAAAGTTTGGGATTACACCACAAAAGCCCTCATAGCTACGTTAGAGGGCCATACCAGTAATGTCTCCTTCGCGTGCTACCACCCGGAGTTGCCCGTCATCATCTCAGGGTCCGAAGATGGAACGATCAAAATCTGGCATGCCAACACCTACCGACTCGAGCAATCCCTAAGCTATGGCCTAGAACGCGCGTGGTGTGTTAGTTACCAGCGTGGCAAACAATGTATTGCCATGGGTTTTGATGATGGAGCTGTTGTCGTCAAGATGGGTCGCGAGGAACCCGCTGTTTCCATGGATGGCTCTGGAAAGCTGGTCTGGGCAAGACACAACGAAGTCGTGTCGACCGTGATCAAGGGTGGTGATGCAACTCTCAAGGATGGTGCCCCTCTTTCGCTCCCAACGAAAGAACTTGGCTCGTGCGAGATATACCCGCAGACCCTTTTCCACTCTTCGAATGGACGATTCGTCTCGGTCTGTGGAGATGGAGAATATATAATCTACACAGCACTTGCATGGAGAAATAAAGCATTCGGACAGGCCCTAGACTTCGCTTGGGGGTCAAAGGATAACAGTAATGATTACGCGATACGAGAATCTAGTACAAGTGTCAAGATTTTCCGCAACTTTAAGGAGAAGAGCGGAGGCCTGGATGTGGGTTTCCAGGCTGAAGGTCTAGCCGGTGGTGTTCTCCTGGGAGTCAAGGGCCAAGGTGGTATCGGCATGTTTGACTGGGAAACAGGTTCACTCGTGAGGAGAATAGAAGTTGATCCTAGAGCGGTAAGTCGTGAATTTCTTTTTGCCGCTAATATTATTTAATTGATGACACGATCACCTAACTTCATCTCTCTCCAGGTATACTGGTCCGAATCGGGAGAACTAGTTAGTCTTGCATGCGAAGATACGTTCTACGTCCTCCGATTTTCCCGTGAGGATTATATCGCAGGCCTCAACAACGGCGAAGCAAACGAGGATGGTGTCGAATCCGCTTTCGAAGTAGTCACCGACATCAACGAATCCGTCCGGACAGGAGAATGGGTTGGCGACTGCTTCATCTACACCAGTTCCACAAACCGCCTAAACTACCTCGTCGGCGACCAAACCTACACGATCTCCCACTTCGATCAACCAATGTATATTCTCGGCTACCTGCCCCGGGACGGACGCATCTACCTCTCTGACAAGGATGTAAACGTCATCTCCTTTTCCCTCTCCCTCTCCGTCGTCGAATACCAAACCCTTGTCCTTCGCGGCGACATGGATTCTGCCACAGAGCTCCTCCAAGACATCCCCGCCGACCAAATGAACAAAATCGCCCGCTTCCTCGAAGGGCAGGGCTACAAAGAACTAGCCCTCGACGTCGCCACGGACCAGGAACATCGCTTCGACCTCGCCCTAGCCCTCAACAAGCTGGACATCGCCCTCGAAATCGCCCGCACCGCCAATGCTGAGCACAAGTGGAAAATTGTCGGCGACGCAGCCCTCTCCGGCTGGGACCTCGCCTTGGCTCAAGAATGCTTCTCCAACTCCAAGGACCTGGGGTCCCTGCTACTCCTACACACCTCCAGCTGCAACACGGACGGTCTCCGCCGCCTAGTCGAGCAAGCCAGCGCGGCAGGCTCGCATAACGTCGCCTTCTCCGCCCTCTGGCAACTAGGCGATGTCGATGCGTGCATTGAACTCCTGGTCCGGACGAACAGGATTGCAGAAGCTGTGCTGTTCGCGCAGACATATAAGCCCAGTCGTGCGGCGAAGCTTGCGGGGCAGTGGAAGGAGAGTCTGGAGAAAGCGGGCAAGACAAAGGTGGCTAGGATTATTGGGATTCCGCCTGGAGCTGGCGTTGAAGGGGTTGAGGCGGACGATGAGTTGTTTCCAGAGTGGGATGAGTATTTGAGATTGGAGACGGAAGGGGGTACGAAGTCTGGAGGGGATCTGATTGATATTAATGGTGATGATGAGGATAATGAGGAGAAGGAAGAGGGCAAGGCGGAGGCGGAGACGGCGACAGAGGTGGCGGTCAATGGGACTTCGGAATAAAAGGAATAAAACAATAAATTACTTCTGTTGTTACTGCTGTCGTTGTTGCTGCAAGGAGGGGTGAGTGGGATAAAATATCTTTTTTATTTTTATTTTTTCATCCTTGTTTCTGTATCCACCCTTCCTTTCTTAGTTATTTTACTTCGTTTTATGAGCTCAGTTGGCCTCCTTTTTTATATATTTCTATTTCTTTTTGTTATTTTAATCCCCCGCCACTTCTTTTTTGTTCATCTGCTTATTACAAGGTAGGAGAAACAACCCCACGAATTAGTTAAACCAGGTAAATTTCTTCACATTTCAGCTCACGGTGTTCCTCATTCATTTTATTTTATTTTATTTTATTTTATTTTATTTTTTTACGATGATCGTCAGCGCAAAAAAGCTATATTAAAAAGAGAGGTATCCAGCGAGATGAGCTCACAATAAATTACAGGGGTCATATCTAGGCTTCGCTTGTTCTTCCCATTCCTGCTATTTTATTTTTCGTGTAGTAATTGCTGCGGACATCTCGTCCACCACCTTTGCTTTTGAGAAAGGGGCTTTGGGCACGTACTCATTCAAACCATACTCACGTTGCCAAAATAGCACTACAGCTCCAAAACCGGCTAGATGACATGGGCCGCCTCCGTTTCCACTGTAGGAGAAAACGTACAAGTGGAAGGGAAGGATTAATTACTCTTGTTTCTTTCCTTTCTCCTTCGACACATTTTCTTTTTTTTAGTTTCTCGGCTCATTGCGTGAACTCTTGAAGAGAAAAACTGCCAGTCTACGGAGTAGTGAAAGCAAAGAGCAAAATATTTTCCCCATGGACCATATATTCTATGTCTTGATAGATTTATATATAATTGAATATCTTGACGTCTGAATCCTGTTTGTGAATCATTTTCAAATGAAAAATGACTTTGAGGAGAAAAGGAAGAAGGAAAATTGGTATAGAAAGTAGAAAAAACAAGACGAGGCAAGACAGATGAGGGGGAGAAAATGTAAAACAAGAGTGTAGGGAAAATGAATAGAGAGAATAGACAGAAAAGACGCGAACAAAATAAGAAACAAAGGAGAAGAGAAATACTGGTAAAAAAAATAAAAATAAAAAATAAAAAATAAAATAAAAATTTAAAGTCTGACTCGGAAAATATATTCACGGAATATACATGTCAGTCGGTTTAGTGCTCTGGTAAGTTAGTCGTGGTGTGAAAGGATATTTGTCAACTGCATCACCAGCTGAATGTGAAGAGAAAAGACGAGGCAGAATAGCAAGTAAAGAGGTCTCAGACAGATAGATGTGAGCACTACTCGACCACGGTGCGTGTAGCGGAGATAAATCAACGGGAAATCCCGGGGGAAACCCCTATAAGGAGAGTGTGCCGCTGGTGTATTGGGGCACAACACAGGGTGAGGCTAAGAAAATGGTCCAGAAATCTAGTTTCGGGAGCTGGAACGAAACGAAAACGAAATTTTGAAAATTGAAATTGAAATGGCAACAAACCGATGAGGTCATTTCCGCGCAATGAGGGACCAATCAAAAATAACAAGGGAATAAGTGTGACCCAAATGGAACAGTGCAAAAGAAAGTGAAAGTTGCACCGAAAGCAAAGTGACGAAAATAGAAAAAATGGCGGGGAAACAGGAAAAAGAAATTTCAGACAAAAGGACATTCAAAGGAGATTCGTTAAACTGTGTTTGAGCTTCCAGAGTCAAAATGCAAGGGTGGAGCAAATCCGACGGGTGTTGAAGAGAAAATATGAAGCTTGAAGGAAGATCTTTTTTTCCCTTCACCTGGTCAACATTGAATTTGGAAAAAAAGTTCATTCAGCGATGCTTCCGAACGATGGGTCCTTCACGCTTCCTCCAGCATCACCAAGACCGGCAATGGGCCGATTATAGGACCAGCCTGCGAACTGTCGTTGCATGGTTTGAGAAAGGATTTCTCCCTCGACAAGCGAGTCAACTGGTGCTTCGGACGTGAATCCAATATCGAAATTCGTTGTGTCAAGGGCATCAACCTAGGATTTCAGTTAAAAAAAATTTCCGGGCCTGGAATAGATAGGGGAAGCCGTGTTAAATATGTTTCAAGGGGCGGGAACATATAATACATACCACATCAGGACGGAAGCTGGGTTCATATTTTCTCTGCAGCAACTTGCGCCAGTCGATATTGGAAAAGAAGTGATGTGCTTTGATTTCAGCGGCACCATTTGCGCCAAGTCGACGGTCCGGATTACGGTCAAGTAGTCTAGTAAGAAGATCCCTAGCTGCGCCAGGAACGATATCCTGACTCGGGAAAGTAAGTGGTTCCTGGAGAATCTTGCGGTACATCTCATTTGTGTTCTCATCGTAAAACGGTGGAAGACCTGTCAACATTTCGTACAAAAGAACTCCGAGCGTCCACCAATCCACAGCCTTTGTGTATCCGTCGCCAAGCAGGAGCTCAGGAGCGAGATATTCAGGGGTGCCACAGAATGCTAACAACAAATTAGTGCCAGCCAAATTTTAAAACTGCCTCGGCAGATGATCACCTACTATTCGTCCTGTCCTCATCTTTCATGTCGAGTTTGCAAAGCCCAAAGTCACACAGCGCAATATGGCCACTATAATCTAGCAGAATATTTTCTGGCTTAAGGTCGCGGTAGATAACCTTAAAGCCATGGAGACACTCCAGCGCACAGATCAACTCAGCTGTGTAGAACCGAGCTCTGTTGATATCGAAGCGCTGTTCCTGTTGAAGGTGATAGAACAATTCACCACCATTGACAAAAGCCAAAACAAGATATAGCTTTTCCGGAGATTGAAAAGAGAATTTGAGGGGAACGATGAAAGGATTATTTATTTGAGAGAGCACTGATCTCTCAGCCAATGTATGAGCCACTTCGGAACGAGAAATGATATGGGCTTTGCGAAGGGTTTTCATTGCATAAATACGCCCGGTGTCACGTTTCCTGTAACAATAAATATACGTCAGGATGGCCGTAGCACAATCATTGGGAGGGACAGGCAGATATCCTTACATTACTTGTATGACCCTTCCAAAACTGCCCCTGCCAACGACTTTCAAGAGTTCAAAATCTTCCAATTTGAGGCTCTTTTGCCGGTTTTCGACAAACGAGACGCCGATCTTGATGGCTCCCGTGCCGAATTGCAAGTTTGTCCATTCGGCACCCGACTGTCCCATTTGACGTTCCTGTTCTGCATGTGCAGCAGCAGCCTTTTCGCGGTCCTTCTTACTAGCCTTGGGATCCTCCACAAAAGGACGGGCTTCTTCGAATCTCGGGTTAATTCTGCAGGCACCCAAAAATATATCCTCACTTCTTCCAACACCTGGCCTAGCAGCAGGGTTTCGCAAGTATAGTTGAATGTTGAGATCGGTCACACGAGACACATCGAACTTGAACGAGGTGTTATCGCCCGCCCAGAGAGGGTTTTCGGGAGTACCTGACACAGCATCGACAAAAACCTGCACTTTATCAAAATCCAGAAGAGCATATGGAAGGTACTTGGCAGAATATCGGCCATGGATTGTAGGTGCTGCATTGATGCCGCCACTCGTCGATTGAGGTCGTGTCGATTGTGCGTAAGAACTCGTAACTGCCCCCTGAGTAGAATGGGAAGAGGATGAGTTGGGTCTGATAGAGGTAGGTCCCGTGAAGGTATTGTTGCCTGAGAGCGAGTTTTGGAAATGAGCATTGAAAACCTGTTGGTAGTGTGGAGAAAGTGAGAAGCCCTTCCCCTCGTGGAGAGTAACGATGAGAATACCAGGCTTAGCTGGCGCCACGGGAGGTGAGACTAGAGCCTCGGAGGCCGCTAAACCATAGAATTATCGAGTTAGTAAAGACATTCCGCTATTTAAATAGGTTGCAAGGTATAAAATAAAAGGCGCCCTTACCAATGCCATTTGAGTTTGGCGAAGGTGCGGTAGGGGTTTGAGATAAACTGGCATTCTCTTCCGTGGCGGAGGCATCAGGCTTGATGGTAGAGGTCGACGACGACCTGCCAAACGAATTGGCTAAGGGGGCAAGATGGGTCTCCTTGAGCTCTTCAGGCGGGGGGTAAGAAGGTCAGTAACTCAACAATCAACAATCGAGAGAGAAAAAACGGAAATTTCGAAGAGGAGAGGTGGGCCATACTCTTGGTGAGTTTCCACGACATATTGAGGAGGCAACTCGAGAGGTCAAAAAAGATAGGAGATAAAATGGGGAGGGAAAAAAAAAGAAAAAGAAAAAGAAAAAAGAAAAAACAAGCCAATTGAAAAGGCTGGACAAG
>LGUA01000448.1:0-17108 GCA_001660665.1 Emergomyces africanus | reverse complement strand
AGTAAGCAGTACGGAACGACTCCGTACTGCCTACTCCGTACTACTAACTAAATACTAGTACTGTGTAGTCCTACTACAGATTTCCACGCAACAACGGAATGAAGTTTCTTTTTCTTTTTCCCCGTGTCTTAGGTGCAGCATCTTCAACTGCTGTTTTTTCAGTTTTCCGTTCACCATTAGCGACAGATTTTGAGAAATCAGGTGTGCACTCCGCAAAAACATGAATGTCTTGGATGTGTGGCAGAGCAGTCTATTGACGTCGCCAAAATGCCTTACAATATTGCGTGGAAATCTGTAGTAGGTACTACACAGTACTAGTATTTAGTTAGTAGTACGGAGTACGGAGTACGGAGTCGTTCCGTACTGCTTACTGCGTGTAAGGCGCGCAGAAGGCGGTGAATAAATAAATAACTGAGTTATTTATTCTGCCAGCAAAGGCAAGTGACAATTTTCCCTTTTGAGGAAGAAAGCGAAAGTTTGCGTCAAGGTCCCCCTATCCCCGTTCCGCCAGCGCCAGACATGAAATGATACTAGTATTATGGCTGCTTCATTCTACTCTCGATATATTCCTCCCAGGAATGGTCTGCCGACTGACGCTGAAGTAGTACGGAAGAGAAAATCTGCACCCACCGACAATGATTCAATCCTGCCATCCGGCCCTCCCAAGAAAGCAAGGAAGAATGAAGGGAACAAAAATTCGGAGGTTTCCGCCACGATCATACAATCTCAAAAGGGCACAGATAGATGGCACCACTCAAATTCGGACCCCCATTCGAAAGCGAAAAGTGATATTTCTCCGCTCGCAACGGAAGAGCAAGATCACATACAAACCAAGAACAATTCGCCTGAGGGACGAAAACAAAAGAAGGGCCCAAAAACCGACGACCGCGAAATACAAGCATCTCACAGAGCAGTTAAAAGGCCTACGGATTCAGTAGACGTACCGGATCGAAGTACTAATGTTACTCGCACTGAAACAGAAAAACATGCCGGAATTTTGTCCAAGTTCGAGAAATCCAAAGCGAAATCCAAATTGAAAGCCCGACCCGCAGCTGCTGGACAAGATGAATCTAAGGATGCGGTCGATGGTGATGGCGATGAGGAAGAGCGCATCGCTCCTCATGGGCTTGAACCACTCCCACAACCAGCCCCTGCACCAGTTGATCAGCAGGCTCCAACATACTCTACCCTTCCCCCCTGGCTTACTCAACCTTTCACTGCCACCGCCTCCTTACGACGAAACTTCTCAGACCTAGGAGTAAACCAAAAACTCGTTCCAATTCTTGAGAAACTTGGATATACTGAAGCCTTTCCCATCCAGGCAGCCGTTTTGGAATTACTTGGAAGTGGAGAAAATCGACATGTGGGTGACCTTTGTATATCTGCTGCCACAGGTTCTGGAAAAACTATGGCATATGCTCTCCCATTAGTCGCAGCTATTGAACCGTTATCCATCCCCATATTGCGAGGACTAGTCGTCGTGCCAACAAGGGAGCTGGTTAAACAGGCTCGGGATGCTTGTGAGCTTTGTGCAACCGGTACTGGCCTCCGGATCGGAACAGCTGTTGGTTCGGCATCATTAAAAGAAGAACAAGCTCTATTGACTAAACACGATCAACTCTATTCTCCAGCTACTCGTCGAATAGAGAACGAACATCAGATGACCGCTGACTCCTGGACTTCTTTCAACCTTCATGAGTATATAATTGATGCAGAAAGATCTCATTCAGCATTTCCCAATCACGTTGCAACCCTGTCACCTAACATTGACATATTAATATGCACTCCAGGCCGACTTGTCGACCATATCCGAGCTACTAAAGGATTCACGCTAGATCATTTGGAATGGCTAGTAATTGATGAAGCCGATCGCCTGCTCAACGAAAGTTTCCAAGAATGGGTTGATGTTGTGATTCCAGCCCTTAAGAGGGACACAGCCGATGTCAATGGCAGAAGTGGAAGGATTTTAAAGGAACTGGATTGGGATATCCATAAACCACAGGTTCAAAAAATAATCCTTAGTGCGACTATGACAAAGGACGTCGCGAAACTTAATTCATTGCGATTGCAAAATCCAAAACTTGTTGTTCCCGACACTCCTAAAATCGGTGTTACTGCGCCGCCCTATTTGGAAAGTAATACAGATATCATCACGCCTAAGGATGATCATGCGTTCAGCCTACCTTCAACTCTGAGTGAAGTGTTCGTTCCAGTTGGTGATGGTGCAGATAAGCCGCTGTATCTCCTTACTCTACTACTCAACTATATTAAATTGGACGGCGGACCGGTTATGGCCCATCTGCAGCGACCAGCTTCTTCAGTCCCAGCAGACTCCAATTCCACCGACTCATCTTCAATATCATCGGACAATAGCTCCGATGACGAATCATCAGCAATCGAGGATACCTCCTCTGATACGGATTCCTCCGACGAATCAGTAGTCAACGACAGAAGTTCTAACCCGACCGGATTGCCTACAGCCTCCGTTTTGGTTTTTACGAAATCTTCCGAGTCGGCATCAAGATTGTCTCGTCTCCTCGCGCTCATGCACCCGCCATTTGCCCAGCGGATTGGCACTTTGACAAAGTCAAATAAGTCCAGCACCTCACGGAAAACGCTCTCTGCATATCGCAACGGCAAGCTATCAATAATTATCGCTACTGACCGAGCGTCTCGGGGCCTGGACCTACTGTCTCTCACTCATGTCGTCAGCTACGACGTTCCAACCAGTCTAACATCATATATTCATCGGGTCGGCCGAACAGCTCGTGCGGGACGATCCGGATCAGCTTGGACACTGGTTGCCCACCGGGAAGGGAGATGGTTTGCTAATGAGATCGTGAAGTGCCCTGGGTCGACTGTCACAAGGGCAAGAAATGTGGAAAAGGTCATTGTCAAGCTTGACGAAAAGGGTACTGATCTCAAAAAGCAGTATGCCGATGCTTTGGGAGAGTTACATGCAGAAGTAGAGGAGGATGGGACCAGGCACAGGAAGCCGGAGAAATCCAGGGTCAGTTGATGCATCAGGCACCCTGCATATATTTATATAATTTCGTTGTACTAGTTAATATCTTGCTTTAAAAGTATCTGCATACTCTCTGTGATTGTTTTTATATTCCTTGCCATGTCGTTCTTGTCGAGCTAGCATAAACTCGGTTCAAATATTTTTTTCACTATCTATCAGGATGCTGCCACTTTCATAATAAGATATTTAAAACAGTCAGGAAATATATATATTGTCTAGCAAATAAATGGCGCGGCAAGCCTCTTGTTCTATGATCTGCAGGTCATGCTCAATAATTCAATACCAATAACTATATGAAATGAAATGAAGCTTATATGATAGTGGACCCATCTTTTGACGCGAAATTGGCACTGCTCAGTAATGGGGGACCGGAGCGTCAACAAAATTTAACATCTGATTTTATACCCGATAATAGAAACGAGTAAACAAAAATTGAAATTGTACCAAAGGACTATAGATTATACCCTTAACTGAGTTATATAGTTGCCACGTTGACTATATTGAGGAGCGAGGCTTAAATTATGTTGCGATGGCTAGCGAGAAAAGTCAGGTAGAATTCAATGTGGCTATCATAAGAGCAAACCATCCTCGCAAAACGAAATACAACTGCTTATAAACATCGCGTATAAAACATTCCACGGTATTCGGGTTTTGTATTGCATGAGATCCTGTAATTTACTATCAAAGGAGCATAGTCTCATTTCAGGGATAGAACTGGCAGTTGAGATTTCGATATCACCCAACGCGCCGGATTAAAACTATAAAGGTCGGAGGGGAAGGAACAGGTTGGAGAGGGCCGCGATAGGCGTAAAGAGGTCGGCAGGAGAACCCAGGGAGGCTGGAATAACAACGCCCGGTGAGAATAGTATAAGGCTTACGAGGCCAGTTCTGTATAAACAGAATCGTATGTGGGATAAACTATATAATCGACCTAAGTAGGCAACAAGGAGTTTTCAAAACATTAAGGTATATATAAGCTGGTGGTATACCAACGCGCAAAGAGCGTAGATAATATTACTTTGGAAAGAAAATCGTGTTCGACATGCTCAAGACGCGAATTCTTAGAGATGTCTGAAAGTGAAAGAGGAGCAAAACATGTGAACCTAGAGTAAAGTCACCGCAGCATTTTCATCGGAATATTACTAATTGTGAAGCAAGGGCTCAAAGCAATGTAAGGACCACTGCAAGAACGGCCATAGCCGAGTATTTTGAGGGAGGAATGTTGATGACATTCGCGGCGCCAGGGTATTGGATTGGGGGGGTTTGAGTAGGGCTCCATCCTGGCGGGCCCGAACCCGACGCTGGAGGCTGAGTAGTAGGAGAGGGTAGAGACTCCCCGCCTCCGCCTCCGCCTGGCGGTGTAGGATTATTTGATCTTGAAGGGGTATTCGACTCCGTTGCACTTTCGGTTGATTCATCTGTGGGGGGAGTTGGAGTGTCGGCTGGTGTAGAAGAGGAGCCGGCTTGCGTCGTCTCACTAGGCGGCGGGGTTGTGGGTGTTTCGCTTGGGCTGGTGTCAGATGGCGTTTGTGATGGCGTTGTAGAAGGAGTTGTAGAAGGCGTTGTAGAAGGCGGTGTCGTGCTTTGCGCCGGAGGGGAAGAAGTTTCGGTTGGTTGGTCGGCACAAAGATTCAGAGCCAATTCGAAACCTTCAAGCTGCACTACAATATCAAGAGGGTTCGGTTCATCTGTGTGTGCCTCAATACAAACTGAGCAGTCCCCTAGATATTGTTGGAAGTCTGAGCCTAACAGACATAGAATAGTCTTATCTAATCCTCTTTGGCTCTCTTGGTAGGCATTATTGCAATCGTCATAACAAACATTAGGAGCCCGGACAGTGATTTGTCTTTCAGCTAGAGGCCGCGTACCATATGGAGGCGGGTGGGTCTCATATGAGGAGTTCGGAAACTCAAAGATATCAAAGTCAAGGCCGAATGTTCGAGGATCGAGGCTGTAGTAATGGTCCGAGAGCACCCATTTGCCAGTTTCATTTGATACACCTGGCTTTCCCCAATGCTGTGGGATAATGGGCGTATTCGGTATACATTCTTCTGGGCGACAAAAGTACTCCTCTGATGGAAGACCAATTTCCGCGTTGCAATGTCCATTCTCCTTGCGGTGATATGGTTTGCATAACTCATGTGGAGGACAACCCCATCGATAATTCGTGGGGTACGGAGCGGAGGGTGTATATGTGGGATTCACGGTGAGTGATGGACAGGGAGTAACATTGTTCGTGACAGTATTCGTCAATGTGTCAGTAGTATCGCTGCCTGGAATAGTTATTACGGAAGTGACAGTCTCGCCGGGAGCAGTTGTTGTGGTGGTTGTCACTGTAGTTTCTGTTGTAGTAGTGGGAACAGTGGTCACTGTAGTTTCTGTTGTAGTAGTGGGAACTGTGGTCACTGTAGTTTCCGTTGTAGTTGTAGAGATTGTGATGGTACGATTCTCAGTCACAGTATCCGTGACTGTTACGGTAACTGGATATCCAGGAGGGGAGCAGGTCTGCGCATGGCTCTTTATGACATGAAAGTTAGTCCCGTATCTAAGTCATCATGGGTGATTGCACGGTGAACTCTTACATTGCACCACGAGATGAGTATAGCAGCGTCAATGTCTATCAAGCCAGGGTGATCTGAGGTCCCGCCAGGTCCGGCTGAAGGCTGGCCACCTATATTAAGTCCCACTTTAACCCCAAGGTGGTCATCATTCTGGGAATTGGCCGGCAGTAAACACACCGTGCTCCATATCAAAACTGAGAGAAGAACAGTCATGACGAATGCCGATTCCGACAGCTGAAGCAGGCGACCTCAATTTACACGCCAACCAGGGCCAGCTGCGAGCGGAAGGATAGGGCCGGTTTAACGATACAAACCGTTTAACCAAATTCATAAAGCGCGAGACAGAGGAGGTGGAGACGTTGAATGGGTTGATAGCGAGATCGTGTTATATGATTCTTTTCCAAAGATGTCATGAATTGGGGAGGAAGCTACGGAGTAGACCTACGAACTGAGAAGACAGGGCTAGCACCTGGGTAATACTGCGTAGGAAGGACAAAACCTATTAGTACTGTTTTTTTCCCCAGGGTCACGAAATACTTGCCCAGGGGTATTAGGAATCCGACACGGCTGTGTGATGCGATATCTGACCAGTCGCAAATAGAGGGGCAATTCTGGTACCTCGCCCAGAATTCTGCGCAATCCGCCATTTCCAGAGGCAGATATCAGATGAGCTTGAATGTGGTTAAACGCTTGGTGGAGCACTAGCAGGGATAGGTTCCCCCTGTCGGCTTTTGGCTGATAAACTTTGGGCAGATCAGCTAGGCAATGACAGGTTGCGGAACACGGAGTATAATAATCTTTTCCCTTCATGGCATTCCCTTGGGGAGAACAATTGTTAATCCAATTTCGCTCGATAATAAGGGCATCTTTCGATAATAGCATGGTGCTGACTTGGTATGATTTAGAAAGCCACGCTCAACTACCTGAAAAGACGGTAGATGTAACAACTTGGGATGTTTGCATCGAGTGACAGCGAAAGAAGAAATTTTGGTAAGTTAATGATAAACAGCCGGAAGCTTATCTGCATGTAGGCGGGTTGGATGTGGTAGAGGATGTGCACCCAGGTTTTAGCTGCATAAGGGCACATTCACAAATGGACGTGGCGTGGGAATGGAACGTCTCCCATCGTGAACAATTCACAATACTAGTACTCCGTACGGAGTACTCCGTAATAATGACGGCTATGATCAGAAAACGAAAGCCTTCCTGACTCAGTTCTCTAGTGAACTCGAAAAAGCGTGCACCAGGGGTTGTTCGCGCCCGGCCAACGGTGCATAATTGTATCATGGCGTGGTACAACAAATTCAATAAGCGTCGTTTTTTGATCATTTAGCTTATTTGCTTTTTATTCAACATTGATGCATCTGCACATATGGAGCACTGGAGATACTGAATACGACCTAGAGCCCGGGAGAATTTGCACTGGGCAGACCCCCAATATTTGAGCGTTCTTGTTCCAGGGTCTCTGGGCGCACACTATCATCAGGCACATCTCAGCGCATGGGAGAAGCCTCTTGTTGAGCCGCACCAATCTTAGAGACGAGATAATTGAGAGATAGATGGGCCGGGTGGTTATGCTCTGGCAACTGCTCGTATTATCCCAGGTAACAAAATGGCACCAAGCTGGCAAAAGAAAAACAAAATAAAAAAAACAAAAAAAAAAAAACCAGCTGGCATTTCTACTCCGTAGTTCATCCATCATTGCGGGCAGGGTTGGGTTGCGACAACCAGGATGTGGTGGTTGAGATTTTCGCGAGGGGTTGACGTTTTTCGGCTTGAAATCGTGGTGAAAACGGAGGAAGGTTGTTGCGACCCGATTAACCAACAGTTTTCTCAGACACCAATGATATCCTTGACATCGGGCTTTCCAGCGCCCGCATACCATGAAGCCCTGGGATCGTCGGATATACCTTATTTGGAATAGCAATTGCCCAGCCCGCTAGCTTCTGGCTGCCTTGAACATCTGCCCCGCAAAATGTCTGGGTATCAATATCAGCTAAGTGATTTGGGTGGAAATTTGGTGCTGAGCTATGTATGTATGAACCCATTTACGGAGTAACTACTGTACGCAGTACTGGATTACAATGCAGCACATCCATGAATACCCAGTAAATAACCATCGCTCATGTTTGGGACGATGATCCTCTCTCGCATAGGCCTATCAGACACGGCTCGCTTGTTGGAAGGACTACTGCGTAAGAGACATCCCAACCCGCATCCAACCACATCCCACCACATCCCACCACACTCCACCCCTGTGCAACGTCTTCGGGGCCCCCAATTACTTTGGAACCAAGGCTCCAGTTCACACCAAAGATACTGCGTAGTACAGTACCTAAGGGTGATTGATGGTATCGATCATCCCAGCCCCAAAGAGTCTAAGAATAGAGCAGCGCACAAAATGTTACTAGTCGCCCTCAGAAGAAATAATACCTCCTTACGAAGTACTCCGTACCCGAAGGATATTCGGTAGCCTCTCTGGCTTCCATTCCAACCTCCATGAAAAATGTTCCTGCTGGGGTTCAATGCTGATGGACTCCCATTTAGAATGTTACCCCGTATTCAATCCAGTATTCTTGCTTGATTGGGGAGTCAGAGTGCGGATACCACCTAAGGTCCTGATCCTAGCAAGGGCGTGCAGAGCATTATCCTTTTGGCCAGAACGTTTTTCTAATAGACCATTCCCCGCATTGGTAACGTTATGGAGATCTCTACCAATCTCCAGCTCCGGCCCTCGTTTCCTGCGGAGGAATGGAGGGCTTCAGATCGGATCATTCGCCTCCCACCGCCCAAAAAAAAAAAAAAAAAAAAGAAAAAAAGAAAACCCGTTTAGTGATTATTCTTTCTTTATTCATACATCTTTCTGCTGCTGCAAGCTGCAGGAACCTCCAAGCCATGGCTTGAAAATAATCCTTTGTTCGCCGCTGCTGGGAGACTATATCGTAGTGAGCTATTGCTGCATGCATACATACATAGTTTCCTATGCCCCTATGACTCGAGTTTCCTCTTGTTCAGCTTAGTGCAGCAAAAGTACAGTACATGTACCCGACGATCTGAACGAATCGCCATGTTGTTACCGTGAAAATACAAATACCACTCACTCGAGCATTTTGTCAGTATTCACAAAATACGACGGAGCTGGACACTTCAGGACTTCACTAAACCTAATTAGAGGATCACACGTCTTGTTTGCCTCCCTTCTATAGACGATCTGGTGGTATGTCATCGACCGCAGGCCCCAATCAATCAACTGAAGCGGAAAGACTTACAACAAGCCATGGCGAAGGGGTTGGTGGATTGGGATCTTGAGTGACAAGATCTTAAATCACCTTTTAAGTTCATCTTTGTTTCATTTTTGTTTGCCTACGGAGTACTTCTATGGACGTCAACACACATACCGACATAGAAAATTAGAAGGCCGAGATGAGACTGGCACGGCAAATGTCAGGTATAATTACGGACTACCGCGGGGACAATGGCCATGAGCAATGTCGTTATTATTGGACGTAGCCGGCTATGATTTGGTCCATAACATAACCTATCAATCTATCCCTGCCACGGGCACCCTTGTCGGAGGTCAAGCGGCAGGTCTAATCATTCAGGCGCCATACCACTTCCTCCTACCAACCTCCAGAATACCAGAAAAACGTGCCGGATTTCTCTTAGCTTCACTTTTTTTTTATTTTTTATTTTCTGATTTTTCTGATTTTTGTTCAGAAAACAAGCCCCAGAGCATACATCAAACAGATTCACCCTGACGTTTGCATCCTCAAGCCGCTTTTAGTGGCGCTTGTTTGTCAGGGAACACCAATTTGGCCGCGATCTGTCCCTCTTTTGTGGCAGGTTAAAAATTATCCAGCAACTATTCTTTTCTAGGCCGCTAGAATACGCCCACGAACAGTAGAATAGTTTATCTGCGCCCTTGTTTGCCCGCAAGATACTGCCTCTTTATTCTCCAACGATATCCTTTCCCTCAAGTGAATATCAGCAAATCCCTCGGGAAAAAGGAAAGGAGGTAGGGGAAGAGGAGCCCGACCACCAAACGTTGATCAGAAAAAGGCCTAGTTGACAATTTTACCGCATAAATTTCGTTCCATGTTTTCTTGTCCCCGGTAACCTGCAACTTTTCATCTGGACAACTTCGTCGCTGACTGAAGGTGCCATTTGATTACTGATTACTGATGAAGGATTTCGCAAGCCATGATTCATCCTGCTTGTGCTTGGACTAAAATACTTCGTTTGCATGATTGCCCCTCAACCTACTAATCTTTGTTCATATGACTGGAATCACAGCCTTCAATCGCCAATATCACTCCCCTAGTATCGGCCATGGAGCTATTGTGGATCATCGCTGCGACCATATTTTCTGGCTTGCTAAAGGGTGCTGTTGGGCAGGCATTTCAAAACCAAGCCAACATCAGCATATGCGCTTGGTACGACTTTCGAGGTGAGCGTTCATGATTATCAACGTTACCAAATCTCAGACGGCTGTTAAATTCAGTCGTCTTTACCTACCAAAGCTTTTCTGATTGCTCCCTCTAGCAAGCCTAATTCGCGATAAGATATATTTTGACGGAGGGGAGCGTTGGGTACAGCGGTATGTCGCCATTATCTCAGCATAGGATATATTTTCTAGGGCTTAGCTCAAAATTTATTAAAGTGGTCTTACCGATGGAACATACGGCTCCCCAGAGAATAAAGGTAAATTACGTCCCAGTCAATCATTTTCACATAGTGGTATTACGATGATCTCTAAACCAGAAGTAGTTGACCCTAACGGCCAAACCTGGGTTCTCGATCTGACTCTCCCTTTTAACACTACCAAATCTAACCTAACGAGCTTATTTAACCGGTTATCTCCTGCGGAGGGTGCGGTTAATAACCTTGCGCCTCGATATGCCCGTGGGGCCATGTTGGCGAATGATCACAAATTTTATTTATACGGGTACGGGCGAGATATTCGACTATATAAAACATTGGACTGCCACTGACTTAATTAGCGGCCTTCTTAAATCGAGTGATTTTGAAAGCCCTCCTGATGAAGGGAGGATACTTGCCTATGAAGCATACCAATACGGTCCCCTCGCGACAGCATGGAGACCTGGGTTTCTCTTTGAAGACCTCAACAATAATCTGACAACTTATATCACAGATGGCGCGGCCGCCTCTGTTCCAAGCGAGAATAAAGCTTTTTACTTTAGTGGACACCGTGGAGAAAACTGGGGCATGATTGAAAACCCAGGCCACCGTCCCAATTTCACGTCAAACATGCTGATTTCTGTGGATATGGCTAAAATGAGATTTCCGAAATGGAAAAATTCTTCTTTTCCAGAGGCTATCCCCGGTAGGGCAGATGCAGAATTAGTGTGGATACCCGTTTCTACCTCAGGTGTTCTCATTGCCATTGGTGGCGTAGCGCATCCAGAACGCTTTACACCTGGTAGATTAACTCAGGAGAAACAAGAAGAAAATGTGAGCCTCACGGGAATCCACGATTTCGCACAGCAGACCCTGGGTCTTTTTCTTTTACGAATTTTTTTTTTTACGTTTTTTTTTTATATTTCCACCTCTGACCGTATATAGAACCGAACGGGACCTGGATTCATGCACACTGTTCCTGTTTATGACATCGGCAGTGACAAATGGTGGGTTTATGGGATATACTGGCTCTTGACGTGTTCAATTCCTCGTAAGTCACTGACGAACCTCGTAGGTTTCTGCAAAATACAACCGGAGACCATCCACCGGCCCTAGCCGAGTTTTGTTCGGTGGTGGCTGCTGCTCAGGATGGAAGCTCATACAACATCTATATATATGGAGGCTACAGCGGGAGTGTAAAAGACGAAACGCCTTCTAATGCGGTTTACACACTATCTGTGCCCTCTTTCACATGGGTCCTCACATACGCGGGTAAAACGGAAAAGGGCCTACGTTCCCACAAGTGCATTAAACCTTATCCCGATAAGATGTTTGTTATCGGTGGCAGAGATGAACTTACTCCAACCACATGTATAGACCCCATCCGGGTTTTCAACTTGAATACGCTGGAATTTCAAGACTCCTACCACCCAGAAAAATGGAACGAGTATGAAGTACCATCATTAATCACCGCTAAGATCGGTGGAAAGTAAGGATTCTTGCAATGATGTTGGTCCTTGGATCGGATTCTGATTTACATGTTTATTTTTTAGCTCTAAGGGTGGTGCTACTACTGTTGAGCCCGTTTCATGGGGTCATGACTCGTTGCGTGACCTATTTCGCGCCAAGTATACGAAGCCCATACAGACGTATTATCCCTACCCGGTCCATAACTCGTCGACGCCAAATCCTACAGATACACCGGAAATTAATAGCTCCGGTAAAGGTGGGGGCCTTCCGAAATGGGTTGCTCCAGTTTTAGGTGTCGTTTTAGGCCTTATCTTCGTCACAGGTTTGGCTGTACTCTGGCTGCTATGGCGTCGACGACGTGACAGGACTTACGCAACCAGCGAAGGAGCGACTAGTGATAACAGAAAACGGATTATGGGATGGATGTACGGAATGGGCTTAGCAACTCACAAAACAAATATGACGATGGCCTCTACGGAAATCGGAATCAATGACAAGCATACGTCTGCACCTGCTCTCTCTGATGTCGGCGATTCAGGGACCGCCGCACCCCTGCATTCGGGAGTTGTGCATACAGACCCCAAGGCGCAAGAGGTTGGAGGCATCCAGGTTCATGAAATGCAAGGTACTTGTGGAAGTTTTGCTGCCTTTTCCAATGGGCGTTGCCTATACTTACCTGTTTGTTTAGCTGGACATGTCTCCGTTCCTCTTGAGCTACCCACAGAATACAACGTCGCACCCAGCTCAACACGCACGAGAGTAGTTAGTGATGCTTCAACCTTTAGAAGCCCAGTTTCCCCCGAACCACCTTCACCTGTGACAAATCCAACTCTCTCGCCTTCACAACCAACCCATGGCCGAAATAACTCGTCTCTCTCGAGTGCTGGGTTCACTCTTTCCCCTAGCAATCCGCCAATAGCTGAAGAACAAGTTTCGCAAAGGCGCGGATATGTATCTGGGTTTACAGAGGACCTTTCAACTCCGGAACCAGAACCTTTTGAGCGGACTGATAGGGACCAATGACAAGTTTATTCTGCCAAAAACCTTTCCTTTTTCTTTTTGCTGGTATTTCTCCGCTTTTATTTTTCAAGATGCTATACATGTTTGTGTTATGGCCTATACATATACTCTCTAAATTTAATTGCATGCTCGTAACTTGCGCTGAACCTGTTCAGGTTTTCCAGTCAATCCTAATTCATTACCTCCCGATTCATAGTCTCGGAGATTTTGTATTTTGTCAACTCTCTATCATCCCACGCATGTCATCTTTCACTCTCTCGTTTACTCAAATAATTTCTCTGAGGACTCACTCACCCCATTCTCTAGTTCCTTTGAACATGAAAGATAAAAGGCGTACCAGAAAGAATACGTCTATATTGAGGATTACGGGCAAGCAGGGGTCTTGTACTTGTCCTCTCAAACAAAATTGAAAACAAAAATCCACGTCGTACAGTACTATATTTTAAATATATAAATAGTCAGTACTCCATAGTCTATCTCAAAGAAGAAAATGGGGTACTAAAGAACAAACCAGATCCCAAAGCAAAATGTGGAGAAGCCCATCCCATCAAACGCGAATAAAGGAAAAACGCCCGATTTTTTCTTTTTTTTTTTTTTCAAATTCTGGCAAGGAATGGGGTCTCCAAATCACCACCACGACCACCAACACGAGCCCATTGGTTGTTATTCTGTTTGCTTAAGATACTTCTAATTTGCTCGATGGTGACCTGTCTCACTTCCGTTGCAGGATTATATCCCACTCCTGATAGTGTCGAGACAACATTATCCGTCATAGGAGCACTTGCTAATTCGTCCGCACGCTTATACACAGACACCACAGCAGCACCACCCAGACCTAGGTTGTGCTGAAGAGCCACCGTTGTATACGGTGCCAGTCTGGTATTGGCCCAGCCTCTGAGTTGCCAGACCAGCTCTGTACATTGCGCGAGACCAGTGGCGCCTAGAGGATGGCCTTTGGAGATGAGGCCCCCCGAAGGGTTGACAACGACACGGCCACCATGTGAAATGTTACCGTTGCGAACGAATTCTCCAGCTTTACCGGGCTCACAGAGTCCCAGGGCGTCAATGGTCACCAGCTCATTAGCGGCGAAGCAGTCGTGGAGCTCGCAAACGCCGACACGGGCGACTGGAGTGTTTGCTTCGGCAAGAGCAGCAGCGACGGCACGCTTTGTCATCTGGAATCCGACGAGGTCCATGGACGAAGATCCAAAGGTCTCGGCTTGGTCGCTAAAATTACAGGGGTGAGTATGTATGAATAGATGTCAAATCGTCGCATTGTGCGAAAAGATGGTTGGGCTTTTTCTTTTCTTTGTTCAAGGGTGGGCTCTTACGTGACGATTGCTTGTCCTGCAATTTCAATAGCTTTGCTCTTACACTCGGGGTGCTCATTCAACCACCGTTCTGAAACGAGAACAGCAGCAGCGGCTCCATCAGATGTCGGACAGCTGGTTAGCAAGGGGAATACATTAGCCTTTTTATAAGCCTAGATAATGTACAGGAACTTCGTTAAGGAATTGATTCACCATTGCAGCTTTGTGACTGGGCCATACAGAGCCGCACTTTTTTTGATCTCATCGAGCGTGTATACAGTCTGGAATTGACTGTAAGGGTTCTGGGCACTGTGTAGGTGGTTGACTCTGGCAATCTCGGCTAAATCATCTGGTACAGCATCGTGCCTTTTCAGGAACAGAGATCTAGTAGTTAGTACGGCATAGCCACAGTAAAAAGTACTGCTAGTAGTGCTTGACACTGACTACTCGGAAAAAGGAGTTCCATACTTTTCAATATACTCCAAACCGGCATTGCCAAACAAGCTGATATTTCCCGGTTCACTGTTTGGGTTGAGGTCGAACATCTTCTCAGCATGGAGGCCCTGAGGAACGGAACGGTCGGTGAAAAATTTCTTTAGGCGGCCAGCCATCATCTTTTCAAAACCAATGACCAGAGCGACATCTGCTCCACCCAAGCTGAGGGATTGGCGAGCAAGATACAAACCCGACGAACCAGTCGCGCAGGCATTGTTGACATTAATAATGGGGATACCTGTCATTCCTGTTTGTTGACAACATCATAAGCATGGCTCCGATTTTGTGAATTTTTCACAAACGAAGATGAGAGATTTATCACCAGCTAATGCGACCGAAATGGGTTTATTACCAGAGTACTACATGAACGGAAATCAGAAGAATTGAGGAGAAAAAAATTGGGTAGCGGGTTTACCGAACTGATAGAAGACTCTCTGGCCAGAAGTCGAGTCGCCATAAGCATAGCAAGCAAATCCCTGCTGAACATCATCATATGTGATTCCAGCATCCAGGAGGGCCTTTGTGCCAGCCTCAAGACCCATCTGGGGATAATCTCTCTTGGGATTTGGCTTGAGGAAAGGCGACATGCCCACGCCTAGCACATAGACGCGATCGCGCTGTTGACGGCGCGAGTGAGCAGCCATTGTCGTGGGAACAAAATGTGGTATTTAGGAGGCCTAGAAGCCAAGGACTGAGAGGAGCAATGAATGTCGACTTTCGACAACAATACTGGCAGCCAACAGCGAGGGAGACAAATAAAAAATGAAAATAAAAATAAAAATAAAAATAAAAAATAAAAAATGAGGGTGACAGTGCTGTATATACTCCGTACTACGGACTCAGGTACTATAGGGATTAGACAGTTTCGGAAGTTCTGCGAGGGCCCACAGTTATTATATCATAGCCCTTGACAGCCGTATCTGCCGATTTGACGCCCAGTTAATACTAACTTAACTAGTTATGCGAGAAGTTTGATCTTTTTTATAGAGCCTAGCAATAGAGGCGGCGGGCAGGTTAATAAACGCGGGTTAGGGAGTTCTTAGGCCAGGTAGTCTGCAGACAGCAAGAGATTATAGGGGATAGATATCAAGGTTATTTATTCATTAATACTAACTTGAACTTAATTATGGGATTTCTCTTGTTCTACTCCGTACTCCATACTACGGAGTTGCAGAACCCAATCCAAACCAATCCGCGGGCCGAGGTGCGGGTGCGCTTGGCAGCAAATGCGTGGTTAAATACGGAGTACTAGTAGTAGTAGTATTTATTGAACCAACCTTCCCGCGGGAAAATGGTTTCGCTGCGGGATAACGAGGGTCTGTCTCCGTACAGACGATGTATAAATCATTTATCGTGTCCGTCTCTTCACCCAGTGAGGAATGAGAGAAAATGATTCCTCTACTGCGTAAGTGTAAGGCGGGGTTGAGACGAGGCTGGGGATGAGGTTCAATCAAGATAGTATTATTACTACTACTCCGTACATATTATTTAGGCGGGAATCGTCCTCGGGAGCATAAGAAACTCATATTATTTAACACAAGGAATGTTTTTGTTTATTTTTTTCCTGTTGACGCTGGGGCAATTTGTCCCAATTGTATTGTTGCAGCAAGCTGCTGTTAAAAGTTAGTACCTACATACAACCACGCCACGAATAATTTCTACTACTAGTACTTACTATGTAAAAAGAAAGCATATATTTGAACCCCCTTGATCCCAAAACTACGAAGTTTCGCGATAAATATCTAGTACAGTACCTTCAGTTTCCCCTGAACATTAAACACGAATCTCATATCATGGCGCGAGGCTGTGGTATCAAGGTTCAAAAACTCTCTCGCTTTTCCCGTTTTTCCACATGAAAAATTCGGCAAAATTCGGGTCTGCCTAGGTTAAATAAATAAATAAATACTACTAACCTCTCGCTACCCCCCCCAGGCTAAACTGCGCCAGTTTTGCACCCAGCCAGAAAGCCTAGTACAGCAGTCAGTTACTTACTGTCCCCGCCCCCCTTGACGCCGTTGATGCTGAAGGTTAGTATGATCATTTTTCTGCCCTCGCCTTCTCGTTGAAGCCCGGTATACTATTAATGTACTGTATACCTGGAGGGAGGCACATTTGTTTTCAGCTTCCAAGCTTCAATTATAACACCCGAGGCATAAAAAGGTGATGTTTGTGATTTGTTGGTACTACTAGTTACTGTTGGTAGAGCCCATGGTACTATCGTATAACAACTTCTACATCAGATACTACATCAGATACTACTACTACTACTACTACTACTACTACTACTACTCCGTACTGAGCTGCGTGTATAACTGAAAGTATCTTCTTATCATCTCATTCTCATTTCTCATCCTCATTCGTGGCTGCCGGTTAGGGGGGGGTTGTGCAGACGCTTCCTTCCTCTTTGGCCCGCGAATAAATAAACAACAGCAACAGCAACAACAAATAATTCCTCCTATATTCTTTTGTTCCCTGATCTTCTTCTTCTTCTTCTTCTTCTTCTTCTTCTTCTTCTTCTTGTGATCACTATCCCTCTTCATTTTTCTTATCTCCCTGAGGCCATCTATCATCAAAACATCCTTTTCGCAG
>LGUA01000447.1:0-17173 GCA_001660665.1 Emergomyces africanus | reverse complement strand
ATTTGAGATGTTTATGCGGGTGCATAAGCGCCCCCTGGGTGAAAATTCGGTGTTGCTATGCGAAACACATCGGCCGAGCAAACCGGATGAGGGACTGTGAGTCTATGAACTATCTTCCCCAGTTCTCCGTGCGAAGTACTCCGTAGTTGGAGGATTAAACATACGCCAGGGCGGGTTAAATCCTGGCGATCTGGAGAAGACACCTGTTACTGTCTGCTAGTGGCGCTTTAATAGTTGTAGTATTTAATGCATCTCCTGATTGACGGTGTGTGTGTGTGTGTTTGAGAGTCAACAACATATGGAGCATGCACTACCAAGTGACAGCTGCAAAATGGGTTTGTTCTGTTCCTGAATCCTAATCACATCTTCAGCAAAACAGCTCGTAATTAATCTGTGCCCTTTTGTTACTCTTCGATGCTCCTCATACGCAGTAGTTTAAGAGTTACAAGCTCCAAGGGGCAGCAGGGGGAACTAGATATTTCAGTCAGCGGAGGAGAACAGAAAGCCCCAAGCTTGAATATGGAGCAAACGGCGATCAGCCTGCCCACATGAATGATTCGATGAGATGATCTTATCGCCTATCCTCATTTTAATACCCTCAGACCCATTTTTTGATTCTTGGCCCAGCAGTACCATGACGTTGCGACTCCGTGCAGCCACAGGAGAAATTCAAAACAATGCAAACGCCGAATGGCAAAATATCTCGCTGGCTGTTTATAACAGGTAGTTCCCGCCGAAGCGAAAAAGGATTCGTTCGTCCAAAGGATTAAAAAACTAAATCTGCGATTTTTTCCGCACATAAAAGTAAAGAATATTTGCCAGATAAAGATGGGGAAGCTGTGCTCCCTGTACGGAGTACGGAGTAAATATGTATTTTTCTTTTCCCTTTAATCACCTCTGGTAGGTCGGTGCTTTTTCAGTACAGTCTTCCACTTCAGGAAAGCCAACATCATCATCATCGTCATCATCATCAATTACCAATCGCGTGTTAAAATCTCGGAGCCCGACACTCGGCGGCGATTCAACCTACCCCTTGCCTACGCAGTTCGACCCGCGAATTAAATATGAACAGTTTGTACCCCCTTTTTTGGTTTGAAGGAAGACCGTTGCAGCGTTGCCAGGTGAAGTATCCATAAGCATATCTTGATGCTAATAATTCATTGACCTTATTTTGGTTCAGCTAAGGATTCATTGGCTTCAGATTAGCCACAAAAAAAAAAATAAGATAAAAATAAACTCCGGATATAACGTAGTACAGAGTAGCGTGGAGCTTTGTATACGCAGTAAGTAAGTTAGTAAATAAGCACAGCCCCCTGCTATATACTGCTTATGTGATAGTCACTGCGCAGTTTAGGTTGTACGAGGCACTACGGAGAACAAAATATTTCGATATTTGTGGCATGGGCGAGCTGCACGAGGGATATTTGGAGAGAGGAGGGGTAATGAAAGAAATACAAGTCCATTTTATATATATATATGATATATGACCAAGTGATCGCTGTGGAAACATAATAAAAATACAAAACAAAAAAAAGTGGGGAGGGGGAATGGACAAAATGGTGCACGAAGTACTGCATAAATCACAAGGAAACAATATATGACGAGGAAAAAGGAAAAAGAGGCGAAAAGAAAGGGATATACAACATGCTCAACACAAAACATGTTCAAACAGGCGCACTAAAAAAGGAAAGTTTCTAATTAATGAAGCCCAACTAACACCTTGTGAAATGCAATGGGGGTAATATGAATAGTAGCAGCATTGCTGAAAGAAAAGAAACATGATAATGAAGAGTACGGTAAACCAGAAAAGGCCGTAAAAACAAAATGATGAAGCATTTAAAAATATTCTAGGAAATTTCGGGAATCCGAGAGCTGGGTGACAAAAGTGAAAATACGCAGTAGGAAATTTGGGAAAGCGAGTATAATGTACTTAAATAGAAATTAGTCGTCCGGTGGTATGAGTTTAGGTACAGTAGGTGGTGATTCAGTCGAAAGATTAGTTGCTAGAAACGGTACCACCCGTTAGTAAGAGGGATGTGATAGAAGAATAACCGAATGAAGAACATACTATATTTCCAACGGAGATATCTGATCGAGGGTGTATAACCAGTTTCCCCCTTGTTCTTCTCGTTCGAGCCTGTGACAATAAAAGCCCAATGTCAGTTCGTGCGATTCCCACATGTGTCTTGAGAGTCGATTTTTGAATGAGCATTACTACTAACCATTCATAAGGCCAAACTATGAGATGGCCTTGCACCGAATTCATTAACTCTTCAGCTTCAGCCCTCGAGATAATATCGTCGGAAGCGTGGAATTCTCGCCGCGAGCTCCGGGTGGTCGCTCTCCGTCTCCGGGTTTGAGTTTGCGAGGCCGTGGGGTGAAGGCTACCGTCAGGTCTCGGTGGGCTCTTCTCTACTTCAGGGAACGATGTCATGGCACCATCTAAATTCTGACTGGAGTGTGAGGATTTCGTCTCCGCCGCTTTTAAAGCGTCCTTTTCCCCCTGGACTGTGCCACTATCTTGATGAGAGAGTTCCAGCCTCTCCCTCTCGATTTGTGCTTTGTTTGTTTCTGAGGCCCAGGTTCTCAATTGCTCTTCCGCGGCCAAAGCATCATCTTTAACTGTGTTCAGGACTTTCTCTTTCAAATCATCTCCCACCTTTTCGACTTTGGCAAGATGACTAACAACTGCAGAAGTGCCAAGGGGGTCGCTCACCTTGGCGGCTCCTGAATGAGTTTTGGTCTCGTCGTAGTACTGGCTATTCTGCATATCAGCGAAGCGTTCTCCATAGGCCGTATATTCTTTGTATTCTTTCCATGTTTTGACCTCGTTGTCAGGCATGCAGCGGAACACACTGCGATACAATTTTGTGTTGTTTTCGGCTATCGTTTGCCAGATATCTACATAAAAGGAGTCGCTCAAAGGGTCCCTCATGCAGTCCTTGTCAACAATTGGGCGGTTGATTTCGGATGTGAATGGATGTGTGCCACTAGGAATATCTTGGTCAGCCTGGTGTGAAGGATTATCACCATTGTTGGATAAATCCTGAACCGTAGGTTGGGTGGACGGCCTGGAACTAGAGACACTTGGATCGAAGCTCTTTCCTGTGGGCGGTGGGACGTCTCCTTGTTCGTTATGATCTCCAGTATGAGAAGAGGGCGCCTTGCGGGCTTTAGATTTTCTTCTCCGGCTTTTAGAATCTACAGGTGAACCCGGGGCAACGAATTCCCCCTTGTCAATCACGATGAAAGAGTCACGGCCATCGCCCTGACCAGCCTCCTGAATGATCTTCATTTGATCAACTCCGTGACCTTCCAGATCCTTCTTGTGGTCCTCATTCCTCATTATTCTTGAGTCCTGGGTGAGCTTTTTGTTGCTCTTAAGATTAGGATTGTTCGCCTGTTCCCAATCAACGTCGTGATTAAAACTGTGCATTTCCTCCGATCTAGCAAGGAACTCATCCTGTATTCGGTGTCTTCGTTCTAACAGCTCCCTCTCGTCTTGTTTTTCGGTAGCCTCATCAAACTTGCGATCAAGCATTTCGTCGCTATAGTTATAAGGAGTAGTTGGTTCGCTCCGTGTATTCGTTTGGCCAGTTTCAACCTCGGCCTCCACTGCTTGTTCCATAATTTCGTCGACGTCTACACCAATATGTTCTCTCATAAGACGCATCCTAAGTGTGTGAGGGAAACGACCAACTAGGTACGGTTTCCCGGCCATCGTGGACCACAGTAGATCTGTATCACGAACAATTGCAGCGCACTCGGAATCCCTTGAACCCAGCATAGAACGTTCGTTGATGTTTGCGGAGCCAATTATCGCAACTCGATCGTCAACAATCATGCACTTAGCGTGAATATACAATTGCTCTGTGACTAGATGTTTCCGAGGACCGATTTTCCCCCATGACCTTAGACTGAAGAATTGGATATAGTCCTCCGGTTCGATACCAACGGCACGAAGTCGGCCGAAGATGGATGTCTCTCCGCGACAAATACTTCGGTATTGACACTGCATGATTAAACGAACGCTAGTACCTCCTTCAGTATCGACTTGATTTTGGAAACCAGGCATAAGGGGTATCAGGATCACAGCCCGCCAATCTTCATCATCTCTGTGTGCTCGAATAATTCGTTCCACGAGGGCGTCTCCAATCAAGTTTTCGATCTTCTTCCCTTCAACTTCACAACTGGTAATGAAAAACTGATTTTCCATGTACACAAAGTGCTCCGACTGCTCAATCATCTTGACATACGCATTCATAATACTATGTTCCGTCACGTCGGGTGTTCCGGTTGACCAGGTGCTGCTCGACCGCAGGATCTGAACTTCGCAAGAGCCATCGAGACCGAGGGATTCCAAATCCGCAGGATTAAAATCTGGTGGAGGGAGCAAGAACGGAGTTGGTCGGGTGGGCTTTCGTTGTCGTAAGATGTAATTCCAGCGCTGAACAAAATGTCTGGTAAGATCACGAGCCGGCTGCCCTACCACGTGCATAGAAATGTCATGCCACGGCATTCTAGGAACAACCTCACGGTCGTACATTTCTTCATATGGTTTGTCAAGGTCATAAAAGTCCTGGATTCTCGGGTTCGAATAATCTTTCCCAGGCCAGAGCTGGCAATGATCCGCATCTTTAGGCACATCTGTAAGCTCAAACCCTGTCAATTTATCATCTGTAACAAGATGTTGTGGGGTGTCCCATCTCCCAAAACAGAGATCAATCCCTCCAATAAATGCGATAGTATGGTCAACAAGACATAGTTTCTCATGGTGGGCCCAAAAAAAAGTGTTTTGTCTGAACTGGTTGGGGGATCGCTGCACGAAGATATTCGGATGCAAATCGAGTAACGAAAATTTAGAGTACTCCGAGTCAATAGGAATGGCAGAATTGATATTTCGATACATGATCACAAAAACTTTGACACCCTCCTGTGCTTTCCTTTGAAGCAACCGATCGAGCCTCCATTTCTGGCTGATAGCAGCTGGCCGCCGCATGTAAAGCTCTGGGCTCAACCACCAGTCATGGATATAGATGACGTCCTTGGCTTGGTTTATGGCGCGGGATACCACCCACATGTAGTCACGGCCATCGACTAACCACTGAGCGAAACATTTTTGGCGTACTGGGGCAAAACTGTCGAATCGATTAGGTTTAGACCAAGGTGTCGTATCCACCATAAACCGAATTGAATCCTCAAACTGATGCAGTTGACGCTCATTTCGAGCCAGTAACCTCAACTTACGTTCAGAGTTTTGAAGTTTGAGGGTGTGGTGCTGAGGGTGTGTTGCTGACTCTTTCGCGGACTGAGCCAATTGTTTGGGCTTTTTGTCGCGCAGCCGTAGTTTCTGGGGTTGGATTTGGAAGAAAGGATCCACCAAAAAGACGTCATAGATGTTCATTTCCTCGGGAGAGTCAACACAAACAACGTAGCTATGGCGCACTAAAAACCACTTTGGCGAGTGTCTCGATTTTATCATAGCAGGGTTGAACGCTCTCCGGAAGTCGAGCCCTTTCGACGACTGAATAACGAGGAAGCCCTCCTTGCCATGGTAGCTCCCCTCCGATGCCAGCCGGACACCCAATGCTGAAAGTTCCAAAAATTTACAAAGCCTGTTGCTGTCAGGACGGAAGATAAGGAAGCGGATCATTTGTTGGAGATAGGTCTCGAGCTTTTTCCGTTGGCGTTCCGGGTACGAGTCCTTTTTAACACCCCCAATAGACGCAGGGCGCGTAATGCCTGGTTCCAATGCTCCTGAGGCACTACTTTCAGCTGGAGCAGTCAAGCTAGACTGTCTTCGGGGAAGTCCGAGAGACGAGCGCCGTTTTTTCTTTCTGTTCGCTCGTTCGTTCCCGCTGGTACCATCCCCTGTAGTTTCATAGCCGCCATCGTCCGCTTCCTCTTCCCCTTCACTCTCCAAACCTCGAACACCCCGTAGATAAGGGAAGGCACTTCTTGGAAAGTGTGGTAGCGGGTGCGTTGAGTCATGGGCTTTGAGTTGAATATACCTCCTGGTCCCGATTTGGAGTTTATACTTTAAATGGAGGTTCGCAAAATCCCTGAGGGTTCTATTAATTACCCACTTCATTCGGGTCATTCCGCTACCATATTCCAGTTCTATTCGGAAGATCAAGTGACGGTCACTGGAGTGGGTATCGAACTTGCTGTCCGTGATATGAACCTTCAACTGCTCAAGGAGAATGGGGATACGTCTGCTTCCATGTTCATCCCTTTGGAACATGCTTGCCAACAAAAGAGCAGCGGGAATGCCAGAGGTAAGTTCAGCAAGTAACTCAGCAGACTTCACATGGTCTACAGTGGTTTCCACCTTTTTGCGTTGACCAATCATTTTTAGGCCTGCTTTGATCTGTCGCCATCTCTGTGCGCTAAGGCTGGAACCGCGTTCTCCTTTGTGTCGCCTCCAAGTTGCAGCAAGACCTTCACCATGGTCTGATTGACCCCCAAATCCAGTGAAACGTCGAAAATTGCTTGGTCTTTTCTCGTCTTGAGAACCCTGGCCTTCCGGTCGACCCGGGCCGTTATAACTTAACCCTCGGGCGCCTTGTAACCATCCGTTTCGTCTTCTCCACATGTTATCTCGTTTTAACCTTTCTCGACCTTCATCTTCAGAAACACCATCACGCGTCTGACGAGTAATAGCGGTTGGGTCAGTCCTGCGAGAGAAATGACCCCCGCGGAAATTGTCTCCATGGGTATAGGAGCCGTTTGGAGCAAATGGTGGCCGCGAACTTGATTTTGGAGTCGTAGGAGCAGTACGGGATCCCGAACCACGTGGCCTTCGGGTTTTCCTCTTCCTTTTCGGAACACCGCTCGCTTGTTCCCCAGAACTCGACTCTGCATCTGCATCCACCTCGCTGCCTTCCTCCGCAGGAGTGATCGGGAAGCGAAATTCTCCTCTTTCAGATCCCGGAGTGCAGTATCGCCAAGTGGCCTAGGTTCCGTGGTCTCGTCCCCGATTGTCAGACCACTCGAGGTACGGGCATGCGTAGGGAAGGAAGGGGAGGCAGCAAATGCTTTCAGTTTTGAGAACAGGGACGAATGCCGCCAGCGGTCTTTTGACAATTGGTCTACATCTTCTGCGCCTATAGAGGAAGTCCTGGAATGTGATGCTCCCGCTCCTTCTGAATCAGAAGTACCTCGAGCAAACTGCACACTCCGACGTCCTTGTGGAGTTGATAAATCTTGTGCCGATTGCTGTTTTGCCTTTGGGGATTTACCGGAAGAGTTTCGCGACGGGATGGAAGCAGGTTTCGGTTGAAAAGGTACGTTTCCGTTGTGTCCCACTGCAACATCACTGTCGCCATCATTGTCCAGCTTAGGCTCGGGCTGTTTGGATCTGGAAGGCTCGAATCCTGTGCCCAAAGCTACCGGTTTCCTGTTTACGCCATGTGCCCCATTGATTCCATTCACAGTATTTTGTTTAGAGAGACTAGATTGCGGGGTTCCCTCTTTGGGAGAGGGAGTGAAGCTCACGCCTTTTTGGGAACCATCGTGGGGCACGGTAATCGGTAGGTTTTGTGGAATGCTTGATCGTCGTGGCGATGAAGATTGCTGAAGTCCGTCTGCCATCGATGGGGTTGAGTCTTCCCCCATTGCGGCAGGCTCCTATATAATAATAGCATACAATGGTCATTGTCAGGGGTTTTTGGTCGGTCACACACGAGATGGTGGATCAGGAGGCACATACCAGTTAAGTGAGACAAGGCAGGAAGGAACAAAAGCCACTTTATAAAACTAGCATTATGTCTTCTTCAAGTCCCGAAGTACGAAGCTCAAAACCTGCAGCAGCTGCAGAAAAATAGATAGAGGCAAAAAAAGTTGTCTAGATCTTGGATCCAACAACAAACATTTCTTGGATTGAGATTCATCCAGGTTGCAGCGGACCCGCCCCTGTTTTGAGATGCTTTTGAAACCCTGCTTATGTAAGACCCCAGCGTGCGAATTGTTGCCTCAGGATGTGGCAGGAGTGATTTGCTATGATACGTCATTTGAGTCATTTTTTCACGTCAAAAAACCTTGAAGACCTAATTACAACGCTCAATGTTCCCTTAAATCCACAGACGGAAATGGAAACGTAAATATAAATTTCCGGTAATAGGTACTGTAACGGTTTTGTATCTTCCCACCCATATCAAAGTACACGTGACTGCAATTTTAACCTCGGACTTCCAAAGTAACCAAAGCGGAAAGTTGCCGTGAGTGGGCACGATGCAATAAATATCCAACAATAAAGTGTTAATCGCTCGGTGTGGTTATGGATTCTCTTACAATCCTCTTTTTTCTTAAAACTTCCCGGGGAACAATAATATGGCCTCTCCGACTGATCCCATGGTGAAAACCTACGCGATGCCTACTCCGAAGGTGTCGAAGAAGGTTGTCCCAATCGCCGGCATCCTCTGCACTATCTATGGCCTGGATGAGCTCCCCGCGCAAGCTAACGAGGTATCGTGTCTGTATCTCATGCACCCACGATTGGGCACGGCAGGTTCCATGGAAGGCTTTGCTTGCCGTGCTGTTGCAGATTGGAACACCAGACTGCGCGACGGACAAGTGTCGTCCGGCCAAAAAAATAAGGGCCTAATTGCCGTTTCCTTTGATCAGCGTAATCATGGCTCGAGGCTCGTCGACAAGCTGGCAAACGGCGCATGGAGAGAAGGAAATCCTAAACATGCGCAGGATATGTTTGCTACATTTCGTAAGGCTTTTGCTATTTCATTTTGAAAGCAGTGGTTTTTTTTATCATATTTCCCCTTCGAAAAACTACACATTAGAACTACACATTAGAACCACACTATATGATTCTATCCTCAACGCTCACATAGCTAAATACTCAACAAAAATTTTGCAGAGGGAACCGCACGAGATGTCTCCCTCCTAATAGACTTCATGGATGCTTACGCCTTCCCCGATGCCTCACGCAAGATCACCACCAATCTCGCCCTCGGTGTCTCTCTCGGCGGCCACGCAGCATGGAGCTGTGTCCTACACGAACCCCGAATCACCAATGCCATCGTCATCATCGGCGCCCCAGACTACACAAGCCTAATGACCGAGCGCGCCAAACTCTCCAAACTACCCACTTGGAAAGACTCCACCCCGCCAGGTTCCAAATTCCTCGGCTCAGAATCCTTCCCCCCGGCGCTCATGGCCGCCATTAGGAAATACGATCCTGCTAGATTCTTCCTGAGCCAGATGAGTGACCCCGCCGTGGCGGAGCCGATGCTCCATGGCACCCTGCCAGAACCCACTGAGCGTGAAAAGAGCGCCATCGTCACGCTCATGGCCAAGTCCCTGCAGGGAAAGAGGATCTTGCTGATCTCTGGCGGGAAAGATAAGTTGGTGCCGTACGCGCGGGGCGAACCGTTCCTGACTTGGCTGAAAAAGGCCATTTCGCCAGCTGGGTGGTTCGCTGATGGAGCTGTGACGTTGGAGGATCTCATAGATGAGGAGGCGGGACATGAGGTTACCCCACGAATGATGGAACAGTCCATTCGGTTTATTGGGGAGAGTCTTGCCGCGGGCGCGGAGAATACGCAGCCCAAGGTGCGGACATCGAAAATTTAGAAAGAAGCACGCTGAGCGATCTATTTGATGTTCTCCCGATTTGTTATAAATAGAGACACGCATCTAAATGGATGTTGGAGGGAGGGGAGATTCTTTTTGACGAATTCTTGGAAACGATACCCATGTGCCCGCCCGGGTATGAAATATCAATGAATCATAAAACTTAAAGGTTGTAAATAAAATATAGGTTGCTTGAGAAAGAGAGATCGAAATTTCTCGCGAATGTTACTGGTTTATGTATATAGATATTTCCTCGACCGATACGGAGAGAAATGCAGGTTAGAACAACAGAAGAAGAAAAAAGACTTACTGAAAAATTTCCACCTGTAAGGTATTTTATTTGAGGTCGTTAAAAGAAAAAGAAAGAAAAGACAAGGAAAGAAAAAAGAAAAAAGAAAAAAAGAAAAATTGAGGTTTAGGTTGAGGTCTTCGGGTACACCGCGATGGAATCCCTAAGCTCCTGCTGGGTATAAATATTTCCCACTTTGGCGTGCAGTAAAATAAAATAAACTCGGTGATTTTCTCAGGGGGAGGGATCCATGCCACGAATTTATTGTTTTTTAAATTCATTTTTCTTTCATGGAAAGTATCGAACCTGGTACTGCTCTAAAGCAACAGGCCATGACACAAAAAAAGAAGAAAAATACATGTGATTGAAAGATCACCCTTTAACACCCATTCATTATATTTTGCGTCCAAACCAAACAATTCGCATGCAACACAGACATACAACAAATTGTACTTATGCAACGAGCTCAGCAACACCACCAGCTTCCTTGATCTTCCGCTCAGCTTCCTTGCTGAAATATCGCGCCCGGACAACAACAGGGATCTCTGGGAGTCTACCCTTTCCAAGGACCTTGGAATAGCCGAGAGGGAGGAGGTCGAGGACGGGAGCCGTATCGGTCTTCTGGTTTTTCACGTACGCATCACGAGTTTCGGCGGGGATGAGGGACCATAGCTATTATATCCGCGAAAATTCAATCAGCCTCCACAAGTCTATTCCAAGTTGTACCTCCCACTTCCATATACGGAATGGATACGCTTTCCCCCATCTACTCTTTCCATCTATATTTCCAAGACAATTGATCCTTTCCCTTTTTCATTCCTTCTCTCCATTTCCACCTGTAATCCGCCCCGATGTAAAAAAAAAATGGTCGAAAGAACGTACCTTGTCAAGATTGATGACAGGTTTCCAGTAATGGTTCTGCAGCTTGTGGAAGTGCCTCATGCCGACCTTTCCAAAGTAACCGGGATGGTATTTGTCGAGATTGGTCCGGTGATGGTGCTGACCACCGGCCATACCGCGACCACCGGGATGCTTGCGGTGCTTGCCAACGCGACCGTAGCCAGCGGAAACATGACCGCGGCTAAATGAGAAGCAATCAAAAAATAGGAACAATATTAGCGATCGTGACTTAAAGGGTGTCGAGATAGCCGATGAATTTGTTTGCTATATTCGACCTTCATTCGAAACTGGACGGACAGCTGGGGATGGTTCTTCCTTCCCCTCTTAGGCTCTTCGGGACGGAGAAATTGGAAATAACTCACCTTTTTCTTGTCTTCGAAAGTCGGGTAGGCATCTTGTCGACAGTGCTGGATTCGACGACAAGACTGTGTGGGTGTTGGGCGTTGAGATGCGATTTGACGACGACGACGACGACGATGGTTGCTGACTCGGGTCGACTCTCTCTCTCTCGCTTAATGTGTGCCACAGGGCTTTGGCTTGTTTGGGAAAGATAGGGCGTAGCCCTGTTTTCTCTTGGCTAAACTTCCACATTTGGAAGTCCAGTCATGTGATGTCAATCTAGAATCAGATAAGATAAGCTCTGTGCAGTACTAGATGTACTTCTACAAATGATTCGTAGATAATGTCGAATATTCCTGTATTGTAACTTCTACGGAGGACCTATTCTACTTATCTCCAGTCGTAATTATATTCATTGCACGCTTCCGTCGAAAAAAACCTGAAATATTCCCTATTGTTTTTTCAACTGCCTGCTCTGAAGCCCCCGTAGCCAGCGTCTGTCGAATCCAGTTCGGCAACTTGCTCTGTATCCTGGGACTGCAATACCGCCTGTCCATCATAAGGATCGCAGCGTAGTCACCCTGGTGCCTGATCGCCCGACCAATGCATTGATTCACAGTCCTCATGCAAGCATTCTCATAGAACTCCCTTCCCGCTGCTTTCGCCTTTAATCTCCGGCTCTCCTCGGATAATGCCTGGCCCTCATGACGCTGACCTAACGATGACGCTCCTGGCGAAGACAATTCATATGCTTTGTGCTCAACATGCCGAATTTTAGCTTGCCATACCGCGCTACGGATGTTAGGGAATGGCAGTCCAACGACAATTACCCCTCTACCCAATTTATCCGAGAAATTGATTCCTTCAGACAGCTTCCCTCCCATAACTGACAAGAGCAGTGCGCCGCCACCGGATCCAGCGTTGATCACACTAGAATAATCGTGGAGTAGTTCCTCGGTACTTGTGGCTTCAGCTTGCGACTCATGGAACACAGCTTTGGATCTTTTGATGGAATCGATAATGCTGGATCTGGTACTTGGGATGACTTTCTTCCAAATTGCCAATACTTGGTTTAGGTAGTCGTAACTAGGGAAGAACACTACAACACCATCCGGGATAACACGGCACAATGCTGCAATGGTCCTACCAAGATCAATGATCTATACTCCCTCGATTCGTGATTAGCAAAACTTGTTAAAGACAGATGATGTAGGTAGTGTGTTTTCCTCAACATACCATGCTCTCCTCGTTTCTTTTCCCGTAGGTAAAATCAAACTCGGTATTGAAAGCCCCCTTGCTCATTGGAATGGCTGTCAGATTATCAGGCGGTATAACATGACCGTAGCTAAATGTTTTGAGTTGATCTGGATCCAAATAAGGGAACAAATGATCGGCATAATCTTGCATCTACAAAATAAGGGAAAGAGGCGTCAGCTCGTCACGTCCTTTTTCATCGAAAGGGGAAGAAGCAACGTACAGGTGACATTGTACCTCCTGCAAGAATCACAGTTCTTGCGTCCTCCACGATTTCCCGGAAGTGGTTGGTCGGATCCAACAACATATATTTCAAAAGGACATCATTCTTGCTAATTTCGTAGAATAGTTTACCCTCCGACGATGGGTTCATCAATGAAAGTAGGAAACTTTGTACCTGGAATAGAACTGGGACTGAAGATCGAGTACCATTTGTATCCGCATGCGACTCCATAGACGACTGCTCAATAAAGCCGTCGACTTTCCTCGCCAGTTTGCTCTCATGCAGATATCGTGATAGTTTATGCGGGTTTATTTGATCAACACCTTTCCCCGTCATGATGTCAGATGGGAGCAGAGAACCCTCTTCAGGTTGCTTTCTTTCCAGGACAGTTTTCAAATAATCAGAAATGGAATTCACGAGCCGAATCACTTGAGTCACATACTCCCTATTCCTCCCCTTTAAACGGGTTTTATACTTCCGGGCGTATGTAGTGAGTTGGTAAATGGCCAATTGAAGTTGAGATAGCGACATTGACACCGAATGTATATTGGAAATGGCATCCATGAGATTGTGCGCTTCATCGATGATTACAACATGGTTTTTGAGAGAGATGTTTAACGCCTCCCTTGCTGACCTTTGGAGAAGAAGGGGGTAGGGTAATGTAACGATCTTTTGAAAAGGTTAGTTGAAGGAAGAAGACATATAAGATTTTGGCGTGATAAACGCACTTCGCTATACTTAATTATCGACCGCGAAGCATAGTACGGACATATCCCAATTTTGGATCCTATCTTACCGATATCCTCAATGTCCCTCACCTTTGCCAGGGTATGATCACGAAAATCATTGACAAGCGTTTCATTCTCCTTGTTGGGTACGAATGGGCATTTATGCTCTGCCGGTGTTTCAGGGCGCTGGATCTCCAGACATCGTTCGTTGATTGCCGTGGAATTACCAAGAACCCGTACCTTCGGGTTGATACAAAGAGTTTTTCTCGACCCGAGAGAGAGATGCTTCACGCTCTCTTCTAACGTATCAACCACGGGGGGAGTATTATCTGTAGAAGCTATATTGTCATCTCCCAGTTCGGGGGGCACACTCGCAGGTAAAAGCACTCTTTGCAAATCGTGGGCGAATTGAGTTAGTTGGGAGTGTGTCCTCGAGCAGTAGAAGACATGTATTTCATCATCTGGTTCGTAGTCGGCATGCGTATCGACAGGTCCTCCCTTCAGCTTTTCAAGCAAAGCTAGCGTGTGACTGGAGAAAACACCGTCGCTAGTCGAAGCTGTATCCGCAACAGCTCGGTCTTCATCGCCACTGTAGTAGTCCTCCAGTTCGAATTGGCTTTCATCCTCCTGCCCAGAGCCAGCATTTTCAACTTTCAATCTCTGTTCATGAGCAGTAATTAGGATCACCCATTTCTGATATCTGTTTGGCTGTAACCTACCCTTCTTTTAGAGGGATGGTTCCCGTCCTCAAACATCTTTCGCTGCCGTTCTTCCTCTGCGCGGACTTTCGCCAAACGGTCTTCCAATTGCTTTCTCTTCTCTCGTGCAGACTTCGTTTTCTCTCGCCGCGAATGTTCTAAAATCCATTCCGGTTCACCGTCCGCTAATATCATTGATCATTAGCTTAGCCCTCCATATTTGGGACGGTGAGGTGGGACTGACAGAGTGACTGATCAATTGTATTGAGAAACTCTGCGCGCTTATGATCGCGAAGCCAAGTTAAAGAGCCACATATTAAGCTTAGGGATTTGCCCTACAGTAATGTATTATGTTAGATAAGGTAGTGTGGTCTGCAGTTCTTTAGTTCCACTTCAAATCATTCTTCTTTCAGCCAAAAACGCATATCTGGCACTCTCAATCACTAGAAGATAGTCGAGCCAACTGCATCTTCATATATCCTCGTATATGAACTGGAGGTAAGACAAACATACGGTACCTGATACTTGTCAGTCGAATTATTCAATCCCTCCATTGATAGAAGAAAACACCTTACCTGTGGGCGATTCGAAAATACCAACTTTGCCTTCCTGGATGCAGTCGTACAATGCTTGCATGAACTGACGCTGAATATCATAAGGGATAAAGGGGTGGTGGAAGTTTTTCTCCACTGGGCTCATTTTGGCAGAGTTGCTCCCTGATGATCAAACGGTTTCGCTGGGTAGGCTCGTATAGACAGTAGATCTTTGGCATATCAAGGCACCTATGGAAGTGATTTTGGGAGTATCCTTATCTAAAATCTTCTTCATGTATTACATGCAAATTAACTTTCCGTAGAAGTTGTTTGGGAATGATTATTCCCAAGCTAGCTCTAAGTCTGGGATCTTGTGCCAAGACCTCGTCAACCAGGGCCAAATCTCATACATATTTATCCCCTCCAGAGGGTACAACCCAGACCTTGAACATAACGTACTATCTATTTATGCTATTTCATGCTTTTCTTGATATCCTTCATCTATTTGCTAACATCTAGGAGTTCTACGACCACCACAAGTCTAACATATCAGAGCACGACATATCGAAACTCATTCCGCTGGCATCAAATGTCTGCACAAAACTTTCATCGCCTGCTTCCCGTCGGAGAGCCATGAACCTGAATATAAGAGGGATAGCTACGCACCTGCGCTATTCTGCCACTTAACTGCACCATTATAACATGATACACTAAAGATCTGATGATAGAGTATATGTATCAATTGTCAAGGGTGAGGTGGCAAATATACGTATATATCAAAAACCCTTTGGCCGGGCTTAGGATTGATGGTGATGGACCGAATGGTAGTTCGACATTTACGACGTTAACGCTTTCTACCTGCGAAGTGGATCATGATTGTTACCGAGCAGCAGACGACCCTTATTAACGACAGTGACAACTTACGGGGAACTTTGTAGGTGGGAGGGTGCGGACGGGAATGCATAGAAATACTCGCGCCGCAATCCCATTGATGAAGGCGCGGGCTCCTCGCAAGTGGCACTTATAAACGATTATGATAATCCCTTCAAAAAAAAAATAAAAATAAAAATAAAAAAATCATGCTCTATTCAATCACACAAATGGGAGATAGACACATCTTGCTGCCTACTAGTACATTCCACCATGTTGCTTGGTGTCCTGGTGGATGTTTTGTGAGTGCATAACATCGTCGTCGCATTTCAGCTTGTTCTGTTTTTAGGCTCCTAACAGGGGCTCGCCAACATAATACTTATTCCTTGTACCACTCCATGTGCCCTTCCTTTCTCTGTATCCGCCTTAACTTCTGGCTCTGCAATAGGGACAATGCGCATTCTTGCTGCACCACTGCCACATTGGCGCATGGTCTCATGCGGCAGAGTAGCTGGAACCATCCGGCACTGTTTTATCTGTTGGGATCTCGTCTCTGTTGCATCCCCGTCATATCTCGCCTGTCTGATTCTCTTCGCAGTAACAAGAACAAGAAAAACAAAGAAAGGATAATTCAAACAAGTACGTGCATATATATACTCGTGTAATCCGTAGCTACTCCGTACTTTCTGCTATTTAAAAGTCCGTGAACGCATCAATTGGTGCACTGCACGTTCAGCCTTAGGATCTTGGACTTCCCAACCAGCTTGCTGCTACCTGTGAGACATCCCAAAGCAGTTTGCGGGTTCGATTAGCGATTGGGAATCCTGTCATGGTGGATCAACTACTGATCACTAACTGCTACTATTGCCTGGATGTCTGGATCTTTGGTACGCCGGGGCCAGGTTATTCTGGTTAAGTGGGCTACCCATAACTTGCCCGTAACTTTCCAAAAACTCTGTTCCCCTTCTCGTATTATGCTGGCTGGGTCCGGTGCTTCTGGATTACTTCGTCGAAGGGCTCCCAAAACGCGAGACGAGAAACTCTAACAAAACGAAGAAACTTATTCGTTATGTTCCTAATCATTTGACGTTGCTGCCACGATGCTGCTGGTCTCCTTGAAAGCAGCTACAGCGAAGCTATCAGCCACTTGCGCACTTAGTTAGTTGCAACGCAGATGTAACGATTTATTCTATTTTTGTTTGGTTTTCAGTTTCGCTAGTTTCTCCCGCTGCTTAGCTCTGTTTCCCCTCCTTATCAGTGCTGTTATTTATACATTACCTTGCTGCGCCTTTGTTCAAAGCCTAGGGAATTTCTTCAGCAAGACGCCATTTCCAACATCCCATTATAATACCCAAAAACTGCCGATATGAATGATGACAGTGGCTTATGGAACAGGCCAAGAAGGACGGGCAATCGGAATCATAGGAATGGGTTCCCCCACCCTGATTCAGAATTTCCAGGGGCCCTGGGCTGTTCGGTGCCCATAGATGTAAATGAAATAAGATCAACAATGATAACGCGGTTTGCAGGGCTGTTACCTGCAGGGTACTGTACAAGCCTCTGTTGGACCAAATTGATCTACCGAAATGGCACGGAAAATTAATCCGTTATTCCGTACGGAATATTTCCATTTTTGGGCAGGTTCCTTCAATATTTGAAGTTTTGATATTCCAACTACAAGTTATTTACTCCTGGGCCCCTTTTCAGTTGTCTCTACGCCTTTCCAAACCCGGCACAGCGATGTGGAGTTT
>LGUA01000446.1:0-17215 GCA_001660665.1 Emergomyces africanus | reverse complement strand
TTTAATTGAGTTGTTTGTTGGTTAGCACCTGTACCTCATCAGTCTACACCATGACGTATGCGCAGATAATGGAAGAATTCCATTGCTCACGGATCGTTGCAACATTGGGATTGTCCCTTTTTATCTTCGGACTAGGGGTTGGGCCACTGGTATTGGCTCCATTGTCAGAGGTTAGTACTCACTTCTAATTACAATATCAGAATTCCGAGTGCGTGTTCTGATATGACGAGATGCTTTCTTTTTCTTTTCTTTTCTTTACAGTTTTATGGGCGAAGGATCATATATGTCACTTCGTTCACATCCTTTTTAATATGGATCATACCGTGCGCTGTAGCCCGTAACATCGAGACCCTACTTGTCGCAAGGTTTTTTGCTGGAATTTCGGGAAGTGCCTTCCTTAGCGTGGCGGGTGGCACTGTTGGAGACATGTTTGCTCGCCATGAGCTTGGCGCACCCATGATGGTCTACAGTGCCAGCCCATTCCTAGGACCAGAATTTGGTCCCCTGTAAGTTACTCTTCCAGTGCATTGTTTCAGTGGGGGTGGAATTGCTAATAATGACCTCTTAGGTTGGGCGGTTTCATTTGTCAACATACCTCCTGGTATGTACTTGTGACTCAATTGCGTTCTGGCATGATTTGGATCTGACCTCTTTTATAGGCGATGGGTATTTTATATGTTGCTGATATGGGCAGCTTCCGTTTTAATCGCCATTATCTTTTTCGTTCCTGAGACTTACCACCCAGTGTGCGTCATTACATACCACCTACATGCTTTGAGCTATCGTAACTAATTCTGAAAAAAGGCTGCTCCGGCGCAAAGCCGTCAAGGTCAGGCGGACAACAGGTGATGACCGCTGGAAAGCTCCCATTGAAATGCTTGAGCGGTCAGTAGCGCAGACGGTCCTGCGTTCTATATATAGACCAATGACACTTTTAACGATGGAGCCCATGTGCTTGAATCTCTGCATTTTCTCAGCAATCCTGTTGGGCATTCTATATCTCTTTTTCGGTGCGTTCCAGCTGGTGTTCTCAACGCTCTACGGCTTTACTCTTTCCCAGGTTGGATTAAGTTTCCTGGGTCTTTTCGTTGGAATGATGTTCGCCGTCGCAAGTGACCCACTCTGGCGACAGAATTACGCTCGATTGGTTCGCAAGCGGGAGATGAAGGGGGGTAAACGAGGTGAATACGAGCCTGAATGGAGGTTGCCACCAGGTAAGGTTGAGCATTCCATTCAGTGAACTATAATCATATTTGGGCATTAACGGAATCTTCTTTAGCAATTGTTGGCGCTCCAGTGGTATCCATTGGCCTATTCATCTTTGCCCGGACGTTACGCCGAGATGTGCATTGGATCGCTCCAATAATTGGCAGCTCAATGTTCGGCCTAGGGTGAGCTGCTCCTCATTTCGAACTCTTTCCGGTTGTCAAAGGATGTTAAATTTATAGAGTCCATATACTAGCTATGAACTACAGCTAACCATTCTGGGCTACGTATCCCAAATCCACGATCCATAGAACTATACTTGTCTACTCTGGCATTTTTACGTTTCTAGTTGATGCTTACCCATTATACGCTGCTAGTGCTCTCGCAGCGAATAGCTTCCTCCGCTCAAGTTTGGGCGCGATCTTCCCGTTGTTTGGAATACAGAGTATGTCTTTTTGGGTCCCCAACCCCCAAAACCACTTCCGCCCGTACTCCCACAGCCATTTAAAGAAATAAACGTAGTGCCTTCTCCATAGCTAATGTATGATACAGTGTACCATCGACTAGGGTTCGACTGGGCTTCCACACTCCTAGCTTTCCTGACTGTTGCAATGGCCCCTTTCCCGTGAGTAACATGCTCCATTGCCACAAATTTTCTCTATTTCTCCTTTTCATGGGCTCTTCTTACCTTCAAGTTTCCCTCTGTATCTTGGCTGTGACCATGGTTGCATTTATCAATGCCACAATTGTGCTCTGCGCAACGTCAATCACATATCATGCCAAAGGAAACATCAAGAGGAAGCAAGCTCAATTATGAAGTTCCTCTCATACTCCCGGGCCGAATAGCTGATCCGCTCAAATTACATAAATGAATGGCCCTCTGCACCGGAAAAGAAATTATCATTAAAATAAGTGAGGACTCTTTTTTGGCTAACACCTTTCCCCTCTGATTACAGATACATATTTTTCCGTTACGGCAAACGGATACGGGGAAGGAGTCGCTTCGCCAATGCTTCAAGTGGCTAGTTGATGAATTCAAAGACAACTTGTTTTCAATACTAGTAAGCTAGCGTCTTCAATATAAAAGAAGCAAAGAAGCGCTAGGCTAAAAAATGGCTACGTCAGTCACAGTACTAGTACTTTAATAGAACATGAGTAGGGCGTTGGGTAACCTGGCTTTATATTTTCCCCCTCGATTTTATTATATATAGTACAACATATGCAGATAGAATAGTATTTTCTACAATTATTTTTTGGCTTCTGCTCAAATCTGACCCTACTTTGTCGTTCCCTGGCGTTCAATGAACCTTCAAAGCGTTGTTCCACATCCCCCAAACGGTTCGACAGGTACTATTTATATAGGATCTTTCCAGGCCCAAATTTGAAGGTAAGCCGCCTTATACCAACATCCATTCCCTGCTTGTCAAATGATCCATTTTGCGTCCTGGCATTCCCGGACTACGGGAAGTTCTACCCCCATGCCTCTATCCTCTGCGCATCCATCGCTCATAATGGTAACCTCTTACTGTCTACGAGTTGAACCGATATTTCATACCTAGGTGTAGATCCATTTCAAGAGATATGAAGCCAAACAGTAGAGAATAATAAAATTGACCATTCATGGTCAGTGCATAAATACTAAATGCATGGTTGTTTTCCGGAGCAGTGCTTAGACATCCGGGAGTAGCGCGCACTATTGATAGCTCAAGCCATACTATCATATCAAGCTTTCAGTAACGAGCGTGAAATAGGAAATAACTGCCCGAAAAAGAAAAATTTCAAACTAGTAATCAAAGCAAAATTACTCAGTGATTTCACATATGGATAATGGCAGTTTACTGCGCTAGTGGTCAATTTTTAACAGGTCTGCCAATACTAATTTCACGAAAAGTCAAGTCGATAACGAGCGTTGGGTTTGCTGCTGCTTCCCAGATTAGAAGAGTCCGAATCCACCGCCTCTTCCGCCTCTGTCGTTTTTCCTGCCACCACCACCAAGGCCGCCGAGCCCTCCACCCAGTATACCCGCGGTAGCATCCGCAAGACCTCCCGCAAGGTTGACGAGGTCTTGTGCTCCGTTGTTAGTAATCCCAGATACCTCCTTGAGACTCTTTGTAGCACCATTACCAAGAATGACATCTCCTGCGTTATTTATTGTTCCGAGAACGGCACCAGTGCCTGACAAGACAAGCGCCCCGGCGCCAACGACCAAAAGATCAGCGACATCGCCTGCCAGGGAAAGGAAATTTTGAAACGCGTTGAATGCTGTTTTCTTTGTATCATCAGTGGAGTATCTGGCTTTGCAGTGCGCAACAGACACAGTGACAGCAGGTTTGTTGTCCTTTGTATTGGGCGGGACGATTTCTTGCCCAGCGGTCTAGTATCTTGAATTAGTCCCACACTTAAAAATAAAATACCATCATGGGTGGATACATGGGCGACTCACCGAAATAATCTGCACATACAGACGTTTTTTCAAGAATTTTTCAATTTCGTCCGCATTTTCGATGTTGATGTTTTCATCACCTGGGTAGAGGGGGAAGAATTTCAACAAGTGGCTGACAACCACCTGAGCGTTACATGTGGCCCGGGTCAACTCGAGGATCGTGCAGTTTGAGCAAATCTCTTTCCCGTCGGAACTTGAAGGGGCGCTGAAATTATAAACGTTGCCAATATAATCTTTTGCGGGGTCCTTCTTGTCGCCATGTTGAATATATATCTTCACGTTGAACGGCATCCCAGAGAAGAGGAACCTATATCGTTTAGTACCTGGCAATATAAAAAATTTAGCAGCAGGAAAACACATACTTGTAGAAGCTGACATTGATGACGACTTCAAGCGTATCTGTCTCGCTCGCCCTTTTTTTTTTGAGGGTATTAGCCTTATGGCTGCCATATGTCTTGTTGAGTTGCGCCCAGATGGCCTTCTTGTGTTCTTCCTTATTGGGGTAGTTCCAGGCCTGCAGCTCCGGGTATGTGTAGTTGAATACGGTATGGTTACGAACATCGTTAGAGGTATAGAAATTCCCTCCACTGTTTCGGAAAGGTGCAAGCGGAGTGTTTGGGCCAACGGTGATCCGCAAGGCGTCCTTTTCATTGCTAACGACTTCGCCTTTTGCATTCAACATATTTCCGGATGCATCCCTCAGTATTTCCGTGGTATCTGCGAACCATTCATCATCATGTAGGTATTGCCATACTGAATAAAATCGTTCGACATTTCTATGCCATATTCCATTAGCATGCATTTCGAAAGGTATCTGTCAGCAAAGAAACTCACGCATGATGAAGCCAGAAAAATGGGTCGAACGAAGCAACTGGGACTTGGGTCATATGGCCATTGTTATCCCCACCGACAAACAAATGGACATTATTGTGGATGGATTCCAAGCTTTGATACCAGTGTCCCGTTTTCACATCATCGTCGCTCTTGGGAAGTTCTCCATTAGTGGCAAAATCGGGGTACGTCAATGAGTAATTGAATAGGCGCCAGATATTTTCGGCCGCATCGTGTTCCTTTTTGGAGATATCAGGTGTTCCGGGGATGTACCAGGGCATGGAGTTCGTGAAGTTCTCGTGAACTGCAAGAGTCCGTATTTCACCCACACGCCATTTTTCGGGAAAATCTTCAGTCCACACGACACCTGCTTTCTCCGCCTCTTGCTTCAGCATGTAGTACTTCTTCTCAGGGCACCTGCTGAGACCAACGCAATCTCCGTACTAGTTGAAAAGTTAGTGACATGTCTTTGACGACGGGTATATGGAAACCTACTTCTACATCTTCCTCGGGACCGACTTTTAGGGTCTCCACACCATAGTCACTCCATTTTGTCTTTCCTCCCTGCGGTTTAAGGACATATTGATAGAGAGGATTGTCTATCACCTGGGGGAAACCAGGGACCAAGTTTGGAACCTGCTTTTCCTGGGATGTTGGGGGGAGCCACTTGTTGATAACCTCCTGTTTCGACTCCGGAGGAGGGGCTGCCCAATCCCAATAAGGGATCCTAAACGTTTCAGCCGCTTTTTTATACTTCTGATAGTCTGCATCATTCCCAGAGATTTTTGGGAGGATCTCTGTGGCAATTATTTCTTGGATGCATTGCTGGGTATTATTAGCTAATTTTAATGCCATCAAAGAGATGGTAAACAGTAAGGATTACCTCGTAGAGAGCAACATATGGACGATGCCAGCTTGGGAAGAGAACGGTACTATGGGTGCAATAGCCTGTGGGTTTTGGCCCATTTTTGGGCACCTCCTCGCCGTTCCATGGCAGATATGGCATCCCATGGATCCCTGCAACATATCAGATTGGAAAGTAGTTGAATCCTTGGTGTGGTATGAAATCTTACCTGAAATCTGGAAGTAAGATTTAGGATGGTCAGCCGGCCTATCGTAGAATATCCTCAATGCCAGGACGTAAAGGCTCCATTTGTGGATGTCCTTCTGCAAGTCGTGAATTTCCATACGCAGGGGTATTTCGCCACGAGAGCCCTTCCCGGACTGGACACCTGTTACCAGAATAGGTGCCATTGTTCACCGACAACTTCAATGGTAAATAAACGCTAAAAAGGCGAATAAAAATAGCTGAAGATAATAAGATGATCTGAGATTGAGAAAGAAAAGTGTTTCGTTTAGTGCTGGTTGAGGTAATTTGAGAGAGTTGCAATTATCCAGCATTTTATAGTGCAGAGGTGGAGGGGTAGACAATATCATCCCAAGGCAAGATATCGACCAGCCATACCCGCCGGATCCTGTGTCCAGCCAGTCAGCGACCCGTCTCGGTCTCAACATCGTGGTCCTGGGGCCTGTTTTCATTTTGATGCATGTAGTAGAACCATGCGGACCAGACTCAAAAATTGGAAGTTGCACGGAATCGCAGAGCTGACAGAAGTGCCGCAAGGCTCAGTTCCCTGAGATATATGGTAATTGGTGGATAGCGGCCAGTGGTGGTAGCAAAGGAGAGGGGCAGAGTTGCAGTGACAAAACTTGACAGGAGCTGAGCGGATCAATATCCGCTTCCGTAAAACCAATCAGATTTATACCAGGCTTCGGTTTCTGATCTAGGCAGCGATGGATGCAGAATGATGTAAAAGTGCAAGGAAACCAGCTCTCCCTGACGTTGCCCCCCATCTGTTCGCAAAAAACATTGTCAACGCCACAAGTATAGACGCGTTCTTTTCGAGTAATAGAAGCAGATAACAAAAATGCCAAACAGAGCGAGAAGCCTCCATCTCTCGTTTGAATCAATGAACGGTAGACTTTGGTAGTAGAGTCACCAAAATCACCCGCTGGAGTCTCAAACACTTGTGAAGGATATTCAATCCTCTGGAAATGCTGAGGTCTGAACTGTTTGGAACATGATTTGTATCCTCAGCATGTAGGGCCTGGCCAGAGAACCCCACTTTCTAAGGGCTTGAGATTACTAGTACTAAAAGTGGTGTCCATGGTTGTAGAATGTGAATTCTCGAACATTAATAAAATTTGCCATTCCCAACTCCCACAAACGGTGGTAGAGCCAGGGTATGATATTATTTTCAGCTCGCCGTGATTCCAGAAATCAAGGTAGCTCAAATATGGCGGGGCGTATCCTCAAATTTCAGAAATTTGTGATGTCATGTGTAACAGGCATTCGTGACCCCGCTCATTCCCAGCGAATCTCCTCGAAAGGAAGTTCGGTCGAAAATATGATCTTCAAGTGGGGGATAATAATTCAAAGGATGAGCAGTCGAGATGAGATATATCATTTCTTGAGTTTTTCGTGGGGTAATTGTTCTGCAAAAAGCTCCTTTGTTTTAGTGTTCCGAGGTCGCTTTTTTTTTTGTCGTTCTTTTTTTCTTTTTTAATTTTTGGTTTGGTCAGTGTATCTCGATGATGCTTCATACAACAAATTTGATTCGCTGTTCGCACTTCATTTGGTATCTGGGGTGTATTGTTTGGAGAACCGACATAAGCAAGCATCAAATTAATGATTTGAGAAGATGTGATGACTCCAATGACAATATGCATGGCGTTCATGAATACGGGCCTGTCTACAGCAATTCTGCAGATGACAGTGCATTAAGTTTACGAATAGTTCCCGCTCCTGCATACAAACTAGAAAAAAAGGATCAAATTAGCGTCTGGCATCTGCGGCTTTTCTCCACTTTTATTGATATGCGTTCCCATTGTTGTTCCAGACTCTTTGGGGGAGGTGGGGTGATGATCTGAATTATCGCGTTCTGGCACACTGATTGGGATTGTCTGCAGATATGTGTTATCAGAGCGGGGCATTGTTGTTAACATTAAGCTCAGGTGGAAGGAAAGAGATCAACAGAATCATAGATCTACCCATGCACTTGGGGTCCTTTCCAAGGCCTTTCCAGCTGGCGCAGGAAATGATGTGTTAAGCTGATAAATCTGCGATGATGCTGGGCGGGCTCCTACCATCATGGGGTACTTTCCCGCCCAAGGCAGGCTCCGGGCTTAGCTTACGGTCCTCTCTCTGAAAGATTTCAGGCTAGACCGGTTGAGCATGACATGGATTCAACCAAGAGGTGTGATGGTGGTCGATTGAGTAAATACACCGGGCTGTTATCCCGCTCTAGGTTCTTAGACTCGAGTAGGAATATGAGTTCCAAAGTATAACAACAGCATATCTCTTCCCGTCAGGGAATGCTTGTCGAAGGCAATCCTCAGATTTGCGTCAGAGAGAAGCTGAAATAAAGCTAACACCCTTGATTCCACCCAAGCGATTTGGTCTCTGGCAAGTATTCCAGTCTCTTTTCTTCTTAAGAAGATCCTCAATAATCAGGTGCAAGTGTATATCAGCAAGGGATTCGAGGTTTTCATTTTCTTTTTTTCTAGACGAACAGAACAAGTTAGCGGTCTTGTTGGATTTGTCCGCTGATTGTTTGGATTAGTCTGAAACCTGGACGTTTGAGGACTAAAAAATTTATTACCCCGGATCCTTGCACTCAAAAATCAAGAATATCAAGCTGTGTTACCTCGATATATATAATTGGATCCTGCTTGCCTGTACAGGTCGATGCAGACATATTTGGGACTGATCCATGCTAGTTTCAGGGTGTAGCAGACGACTCACCCCATTGGAATGCAGGGTTAGCAAACCCGCTGCAACCTCCTTTTCTCCCCACCAAAATTATGGCTTGAACTATCTCACATCGCAGCATCAGTGTCTGTATTTTCAAATCAGCCACTTCTTCAGGTTCCGCCAACCTGGGTCAATTGTGAATGAATTTCAAGTCCATTCTCCTCTAAACCCTCAACAAAGCACAGTACAAATGATGCAGCCCCTCGGTCTTAACAGGAAAAAAGAACGGAATTTTGATTGAACCTAAAATTCCCGCGGTCCATACATTGCGTAATTCATAAAGAATATCAGAATCATTGGGTTATCGACCTAGTGTAGGGCCATACTAGCGCGAATTCCGCCGCGGTTCTTCTTGAGAGCAAATTGACGAGTACCGTTTGTCTTAGACTGCCAATGGGTTTCGGGATGGTGCTTTACGCATCCGGGTGCACATTTCGTCAACTTGGATAATATCTCAAGCAGAGACTACAGGAAAGTAGTCTACGCTAAGCTGGGGTGAATATGCAATTTGTGCTGGCTGGCCCCGAAGCCAATATGTTTGTGAAAGTACAAGTACTTCCGTGAATTGGAGCAGCACAGTATGAGTCTGCATAATCGAGAGGGGGTTGTTATTTTGGGCAAGCGGTAGAGTTACAGTTTAACAGCGGTCAACGTAATATAACTGGGTATGGAAGAAAAGCCCAGAGAAGGAATGTATGATGAGGCTCGTGATCCACTCATGATTAGATGCGGATAGTAATCTAATGCCGTGGTGCGCATGGCGCATGACTAATTCCATGCCATGGTGAAGAAATTCACAAGGCAACAGCAGCGAAGCCTCTGCGGTTTCTCGAGCGACTAAATATGTTGGTGCCTGAATCTATGATGGTAACCCACACCAATAAAATTTCCCGCAAAATTATCCCCGTGGTGGGGTTTGTCTGCGAACACCATAATCATTAGCCAGAGGGTCGAGAACGGTGTTAAGTGTCAGCGGTTCTAACCGGAAAAACGCTCACCCCTAATTCATAGGAGTGGAAGGGTTAGCTGGTTGAGATTCACCCGCTTTCACCTACCTAAACCACTGCCTGTTGTTGCCCCTGGACGCCCAGAATCATTTCGAATATGTCACGAACTAGTTTCGGTATGCTAAGAGCTGACTTGACATATCAAAACTCTCGTCTTGCTCGAACAAAGCGGCAATGCAGGGAGTGTAAATCGACCGGATGAGGGAATGAACTCCTAATCACTCATGAAGCCCAGAGGTTAGTTTGATTGAATCGCAAACTCCATTTTTCCGTCTAACTGGGCGATGGAAAGATTTTCTGAATGATTTCTAGAGAAGTGAAGGCTCCACTGCCAGGAAGCAGCCTGCTAAGAACTCCGTAAGGGCTGCCAGCTACCATACCCTGGGGTGGTATCGCATTCCCAGGGTCAGATATGTACGACCTGTTCATACTTCTGCTGCAGTTTTGAACTGATTGTAGCGATTGAGCGACGGTCAAAAAAAAGTATCCTCCTAGAAAGCTTGCTATCCTATTGCTGTGGGACGAAGTTAAGTCACAATCACCACAAAGATAAGCCTGCTTTTGCAACCGTAACAAGAAGTTTATTCGAACTCATAGTAACATGCAAAGTGCTACTTTGTAAAGATATATCTGCTTGTGGCCCAATGGATAACGAAATAGACCCAACGGATATTTTGCAATTGAGTGTGCTAATCGGGGCGAGTTAGTATATATGCCGGCAATAAACTTATAGACAATATAGCTAATCAAGATCACCTTTCAAGTTCTCACCAAAATTTCCCACTGTTCGAACAATTTAGACTTCCATATGCAGTCTGATCTCTTGCGATTACCTGATAAATGCATGGCAGAATATAAGCAATGAATATTTAATCTTCTTCAATCAACATGTAGTAAAGAAGTACATATTTGATTCTTCATGTCTAATAGGCTCAAGGTTCTCTATTCACCCTCGTTTTACCCTGGCTGGTGGGTAGAGCAATAGTACGTGGTACTATCTATCAGGACGCGCGCCAGGGTACTAGTGCTAGTGGTTAGTCATTCATACTAGTAGTCTGTTCGAACCAGTATGCACACGCGGTATCAAGGATTCAAACCATGTTTTTGTTCCTGGGTGAGATATTAATCACGTAGCTTTCATGAAAAGGATCCCTATTGATTGCGGCTAGGGTGTGGGAAAGAGTTGGAAAGAAAGCTTTGTTTGAAGTTGAAAGTTTGATAAGGAGGCCGCATGTTCTTGGCACCCAAAAGCGACCCGGGATTTTATTGGTCCGAATTCCGAATCATCCCTAATACTACTATAAAAATTACTAGTGGCTCGCTACCCCAGAAATAAATGAATCCAAGTTCTGCAAAACCGATACCCAATTGTTCTTGAGAAATTCTTTATTTCTATTCATTCAGTGATTTATTATTTTGTCTTAAGCGTTGCGAGACAGGGTACTAAGACAGGGTACTAACTGCCATGAAAATACCCGTCAAGGCTGCTATATACTCTCTATAATAGCAAGATCAACATCAAATACTACTACTATACTGAATGCCATGTCAAGTGTCAAGTTGAATGTCAAAAAATATTCATATTCTTGTGGCTCGTAGAATGTAATTTACAGTTTCTAATGTAAATAGCTTCGCAAAACTTTAGCGCACTCCAGCCCATGTGCTAACAACATAGTACTTTGTATAGTACTATTATCCAATGGCTGCATCTCCAGGATACGTGTTCTTTAACGAAACTGGTATGATGCTCTTAACTACTAGGTATACACTGGCAGTCATAAGAGATAAGAGGCATACTACTTAGACGCTCCACTGGCGCGTGTCCCGCGGACCATCCACCCCGGGTTAGGGCTTCGCCCTCATCCTCAGTATAACATAATCCACCACTCAACGCGCGCTTACATTCAACGCCCACCATTTTTCCTCATTCTCGTTCATTTTCCACCCGTCTTCAAAAATTCATAACATGAATAACAAAGCACTTTTACGTTAGGTGGGCCGTACCTGGGGCGCATCAGATCAGTGTATAACGCACCAGAACCAATATGCCCCCATAAATAGATCAGAGCCTATTTATTTTGTATTGAGAGTACGAGCGTGTTAGAGGTCACAGTAAGTAACGAGCACGAGGAATTTCTTTGAGTCTCCAGTTCATTCCGCTCGGAGACGAGCTCCTCATGAGAATGATGACAGCTCTGTGAGCTGCAGCATGGGAAGCTTTTAACTGAATGTTTTGAAGAGACTCATCACTTGCTTCAATCTCACTCTGGTTCTTGACTTTTCTAACCTGTATTAGAAGTCTTGTCTGTATCATGAACTGCACTGTCTTTCTTGCAAGTGTGTCAACTCTACGTTGTAAGAATTCTTCTTAAAATTTTCGAGGAATGACGTTGATCGAGGCGCTGGCGTCAATTGAGATCGTGGCGCTAGTGGCGCTAGTTGATCCCGAGTGAAAAAGGAGGCTCGCGCTTGGCATTTTTCCGGGTTTTCTTGAGTCGCTCATCACTCTGCGAAACAGATTTGAGTAAGATGTGATTGATTGCCACAACTGCTGAGCTTGTACGGAGTAATTGTAATTGTAAAACTCACAGTGAAACCCTGTTTCTTCTCATATCGAGAAGCAATCGAGGAGAATTTCTTTCTAGTCATTCTAAATCAATCCCCACGCTGATCATCCTGCTTCTGACGGTACAGCTTCAGCATGAAGTAGAGCGGATCAAATAATTTCTTAGAAATCTTTTGACTGCTCTGAGAGACCTGTTCAAGTGTTTTTCAAACCTTTTGAATGGTGGTAGTAGCTCGTGGAATGATGTTGATGTTCAGACACGATTTCAGGGTGATTGTCAATAATTACTAACAGATCATTTCTTAGCAACAGAGCTAGGTATTGTATTCTGACAATCCTATTGATATCAGAGAATAGTGATGACTTTGTAGAATAATTGAGCACTGTTTCAGCTGTGAAGAAGTTCAGATGAGAGTGGTAGAGAGAATATTTGTTTTGAATTTTCAAAAATTTTATTCGGAGTTTCGTTGTTGTTTCTATTTCGCCGAGGAAAATCCTCTGATGATCAATTAGGGCAAAAATACGGAGTATTTACTTTGTGCCGACTCGAGTAGGTTTTCTATTCTTTTCTTTTTTTTTTCTTTCTGCGCGGGTTGGAGAGCGATTGGCAGAGGCGGAGGAGACACGAGAGACTACCTGAAAATAGGGCCGATGCGCTCACAGATTATTAATAGTATAATTAATACATACGTACTACTACTAAGTGGCGATAGCGATAGGGTGTATGTAGATGTAGTCCGTAGTATGTAGCTGGAATAAAAATAAATTAATTCTTGCTCGCATATTCAGCTGCGTGGGAAAGCCGGATATTATTAGTATTTATCAAATCCACTGTCATGCTAGCTACTAGCAGTAGTAGTAATAGTAAGTCCGTAGTAGTACTAGTAGTATTTCTTGCTGTTGAACTTGTTGCCGACTCGGCCTCTCCCCCTCCTCGTGGTCCTTTTTCCTTTCTTTTTTTCTCCGCCGCCCGCCTCGGCGCCGCTTTCCCTCCGACCCCCCAAAACTCCAAGCCCGCGCCACAGTTGTCTACTACAGTAGTACAATAAATACATACAACGACGGAGAACACCCCGTTCGCATCTGCAGCCTCAGCCCAGTCTCCAGCTGTGGGCCCCTTTTTGAAATTCTCACCTCTTTCTAAAATGTATGGCTTTTTTGATTTTTGATTTTTGATATTTTTCAACCTGTTTCAATACCGATTCCCGCGCTCATCCCCTCCCGTATACCTGCTCTCTCCACCCCCGCATACCCCCCCCCCCGGGCAACTCCCTCCGCCTCGCCCTATCCCCCATCAGGCTCTACCTGGTGATTCTGCAGCTTCTATCCATCGTCTTCCTCTTCCTCCTCCGCGTCGCCGGCTTTTCATCGCAACCCTGCCCTATGTCTATCGATGCGCGCTGTCCCCCGTCCACACGTGCTTCCCCCGCTTTTCCGCATTCCCACCACGACGGCATATCCACCACTACTACGGAGTCGTAGTTAACTACTACTAGTTATTATTATTATATACCTCAAATTGCCATTGGACATTCGGAATCGCGAATCACAAAAACAATCGCTCTCCCTCCATATATCTCAAGGACCGCGGGTTTTGTTCCATTGGTTTCTGCACCACCCTTTCTCTAATGCCGGCTCGTCAATTTTTCTTTGCTTTTCAGCCATCAACCACGCTTTCCACGCACTTATTCGCATTCAATACGACTATCCATCATTTTCACACAGCCTTGTCCCTCCGACTGTGGCTGCTAGCTTGACGGTGTCTCTCGATTGGCCTCCTTGCCAGCTTGACCTCAAGTTGGCCTCCACCCCCCACCCCCCCCCACCTTGCTTCGAAAACAAATAAAAATAAAATAAAATAAAGAATACTTCCCGTCTGCTGCAGTCTCGCCACCTCGCCCTATAAATATTTGTGTCGGGCTGGTCGACTGTGTCGCACTGCAGCAATCCCACCAGTCAGACGTCTTAACGCCCTGGCTGCGGTCGCGTGATTCCACTTCTGCCGCACCCTCACTTGCTGAAGCATACCTCGCAGCTGCTGTGTCACCGCACTCTCACTGCTCGCGCGTGTTGGCCTTATCAGCTTGTCAAAGGTCTTACATACATAGGTTCCGGTGTCGTGGTTCGGTGTGTGGGTTTGCAGTGGGATTTATTTTTTTTATTGCTATTTTATCCTAATTTCCCACTAATCCCACATAATTATTTATCAGGGAAAGAAACAGGGAAAAAAGAAGCTATACATATATGAGGTTAAAAAATAAAAAATAAATAAAAAAGGGGAAGAGATAAAACGAAACCCACGAGGCCGTATTTATTTAAATTTAGCCGGAAGAATACCTAGTACTCACCACGGACTTGCAGGGAGAAAGAGAAGAAGCAAAAAAAAAAAAAAAAGGCCAGCGTACCGCAAGTCAGATGGGCTCTCTGGCAAGCAAAACAAGCTCTTTTAGCCTTCTTCCTCCTTGGGCGGAGAGGGTCTTTGGCATTCGCACTGGCAGCTGTCGAGGTAGGTTTTTGACCATTTTGAGCCGTGCCATTTCCTTTCACGCTTGTCTGGGCTTGCGACTCAGAAGAGTCTGCGGGGTTCGTAGCCATTTTTCGAGGTTCTTGTTCTGTAGCAGTGGGAATGGTAGGCCGACGGGACGGCGAACCATTTCTGGCACTGGCCGTCATAATATATATTAGGTCGAGGGATTATATATATCGTATTTACCTGCTATGAGGTGGCAGGCCTGAAGGGGTATGGTTCTCCAGCGTGGGCCGGCTGGGCGGAGAAAAACGCCGTACGTGCCAGTCTTTCCTTCACCTGTGTTTCCTGTCGATCGATGCGATGCCCACGTTTGTTGTGTGGTTTTTTTTTTTTTAATAACTTTGCTTTTGATTTCTCGCCTTTTCGTTGAAAGAGAATTAGCCTCGCTTTTTATATCCCCCCTTCCTCCAACACTCTGCTCTACCGTGCTCTTTGACTACATCTTGTCGTTCATTTACCCCGCCTAACCACCAACCCCGTCCTATCAATTATTATATCATGATAGAGCAGGCCAGGAAGCTTGGTTAAGACCACAACGCGCCACTACACCACATCTGTGCATATTTTGCGTAACAAATCTCAATTAGTTTTTCTTGTTCACTCATTGTCGGGGAATTGTGAAAACTGACAACACGACTTGCTTTACACAGGCGATGAACGACCTTGCCAGCGTTGTATCAAACGTGGGCTCCAGGATTCTTGTCACGACGGGGTACGGAAGAAAGCCAAGTATCTTCACGATGCGCCGAATGAAGCTCTCATGCCTGGCATTAGAGGAAATCTCTATAATCAGCCGGATGCCACACGAAACAATGCCAACCAGCGACAAAACGGAAATGCTACTAATTCAAGCTCTAACAAAGCCTCACGCCAAAATGTCTCCCCCACCAATTTCTACAGCCCCCAGTCTGCCAACAGCTACAATGCCTACGTCCAAGCCAAGTCTCAGCAGGGTAGCATACCCCCTACAGTAATGCAGGACAATACGATGAATCCCAGCGCCTTTCAAGCTCAATCCCCCTCCTCGTCACCTAATTTCGACCTCTCCTCGAATCCGCAAAATCAGAACCTCTCCCCAGTCATCCCTCAGTCGTCTACGTCTGGCCAAAATCAGGACCCATTTGGCGGTGCTTTCTTTGACCCCAGTCATCCCGCGCTATTCAATTTCGATATTGCTAGCATGAATTTCGGCAATCGGTATGGCGCCTTGGAATTTGGAATGCTAGGGCACATGGCTACGGGAGTGGGTGACACTCCACCCAGCGATTCAGCCACTCAACGCGGATCAATTGGACGTAGTTCTGGTACCTTTGCTGCTCAAAATTTTGGAGAAAACGCCAACAATCAATCGCCCTTCCTATATGGCGATCCAGTACTCAATGAATGGAATACGCCGGGACAAGGCCAGGCGAATCCCCATAATATCTACAATCAGAACTCCGTCTCAGGCCAGATGGGTGATCATCCTCACGCGTTCGCTATAGAGAGCGCGCCGATGAATTTTGCCAGCCCAAGTTCGACGGAAAGTCCACAGATGACGACCACATCTTCATTCGACGACGCCAACGCCAACTTCTCCTCTCGAACAAATCTCATGCCCGCAACAAACTCTCAGCAGCCATCCCGAATATCAACTACAGGTGCCAAACATCAAGGTTTACATGTAGGCGTGAAGAGACGATATCGCAGCCCGTCATCAATATATGAGAGTGTCAAGGAACCATATTCATACACAAGCGGCTTCCACAGCCTAACCGCATTTATTCAACGGCGCTTCTCACCTCAAAAGACCCTGCAGATCGCCAAAGCACTCGCGTCCATCCGGCCATCCTTCATCGCCACCACGAAAACGCTCAACCAAGAAGACCTCGTATTCATGGAAAAATGTTTCCAGCGGACACTCTGGGAATATGAAGACTTTATTAACGCCTGCGGGACACCAACCATCGTCTGCCGCCGGACGGGCGAAATCGCCGCTGTAGGCAAGGAATTCAGCATCCTAACTGGCTGGAAGAAAGAAGTCTTACTGGGCAAGGAACCCAACCTAAATGTCAACACTGGCGGCTCATCATTATCATCTGCGTCATCAACAAGGGGCAGCGGCACCTATACCCCGCGAAATAATAACGCCAATAACAACAACGGCAACAGCGGCAACACGGGAATGGATCCACACACGGGCATGCCCTCAAGCGGTCGCACGCAGCCAGTTTTCCTCGCCGAATTGCTCGACGACGACAGCGTCATTGAGTTTTATGAGGATTTCGCGAAGCTTGCGTTTGGCGATTCACGGGGTAGTGTGATGACGACGTGCAAGCTGCTCAAGTATAAGACGAAGGAGGATAGCGCTGCGTTGTTTCACGGGAAAGATGGGCGCGAAACGGATCCCACCGGCGGTACTTCTGGTGCTGTTGGCGATAATCGCAGCGCGGCGAAAACGGAAACTACAACGACAGCGACAACAACAACAACAACATCATCATCATCAACATCATCAACACCAAGCAATAGTGCCAATGATAGTAGCCATGCCAACGCCAATACCAACGCTAACGCCAACGCCAACGCCAACGCCAATGGAGATGGAAATGGAAATGGTAACAATGCTAATGGCCCCTCTGTCACCATGTCGTCATCGTCGAACGGGCCGCAGCAATCGCCAGAGCAGAAGTGGGGGAAGAGGGGTATTGCTGGCGAGGCGGGGATGAATCAGTTGGGATTCCGGGATGGAAAAGTGGAGTCCAGTTGTTTATGTCGACAGATCTCGCGCTGATATGGTTTACGATGGTTTTGCGCGTGGCTGTCAAGGTGCTTAAGA